>JAJIYU010018024.1:0-11387 GCA_030144865.1 Tinospora cordifolia | reverse complement strand
GTGGATCTTGCATTGTGCTTGCGCCGAAGTGTTTCTTCTTCGTTTACTCTGCTGTTGTTGTGCTCGGAAACGGAGAGATTGTGGCGGCTTGATTTTATGCTGGTGGAGACGGAGATAGAGAGATTTCCGGCCGTTGCAGTTGGGTGAGGGTTTGTGATTTGAAGAAAGTGAGGAGAAGATAAATGGTGCTGATGCAGGAAACCAGCCAACATTTGCTTATTGGATTGGAGGGTGGTAGTATTTATACTAAACATGGTTTATGTATTCTAATTTGGTATATGTTTATGCATTTATTTACTTCATGTATTTTCTAGTTCATGTATGTGCATTAATTTATGTGCATGCACTAATATTTATTATGATTCATGTATGAATTTAGTTCATATGATTCATGTATGTCATAAATGTTTGATGCTCATTTGAGCACTATATAAACCCATGTAAGTATAATATTTGAAATTAAGTTGAAAGAACAAAATATTTCAAGTTTTTCCTCATTTTTTCTCTCATTCCTATTCAAATACTTTGTGTTCTCACAACAAAGTGGTATTAGAGCTTTGAGAAGGTCCTTGTCAAAAAAAAAAGAAGATGGCGAATAACTTGGTTCCATTCGAAGTTCCTAAATTTGCCAAAGAAAATTTTGGTAATTGGTGTATTAGAATGAAGGCTTTGCTTGATTCTCAAGGTATGTGAGAAATAGTACACATGGGCTACGATGAGCACGAAGTCGATGCTATTCTAACTCAAAACGAGAAGGATCTTTTGTAAACCGCCAGAAAAAGATCACAAGGCTCTTACTCTCATCCATCAAGCGGTTGATGATGGAGCATTTGAGAAGATATCTGCAACAACCACCTCTAAGCAAGCATGAGAGATTTTTGATTGTACCTTTAATGGTATGGATAAAGTGAAGAGAGTTTGTTTTAAAAGTCTAAGAGGTGACTTTGAAGCATTGCACATGAAAGAATCTGAATCATTTTCAGATTATAGTGCAATAGTATTAGTAGTTGTGAATGAGATGAAGAGGTATGAAGAAACCATGAGTGACATCATGGTGATTGAAAAGATCGTTAGATCTTTGACAGAGAAGTTTAATCACATTGTTGTAGCCATTAAAGAATCCAAAGACTTGGAAGCTATGACGGTTGATGAACTTATGGGTTCCTTGTAAGCCCATGAAGAAAAAATGTTGAAGAAGAAGGAGCCAGTGGAGTAGGTCTTGCAAACAAAACTTTCATTAAAAGAAAATGAAAGCAATAGTGAGTAGAACCAGAAAGGAAAAGGACGTGGATTCAAAAATGGTTGCAGTCAAGGAAGAGGTGGAGGAAGTTCTTCAATAAAGAAGACAATAACCATGTTCATAGCTCTTCAAGGGGATGTGGAAGGCAAAATAATTACAAACAAAGGCGGTATGACAACTCTCAAGTTCAATGTTATAATTGTCAAAAATATATGGTCATTATTCTTGAAAATGTCATAGCAAAACTGTTGAGGAGAAGTCAAATTACGCTTTGAATGATAGCGAAGCTATGGAACCGACTTTACTTTTGACATTTAAAGGAGATGTGGATGAATAGAATAATACATGGTACCTAGACAGTGGTGCAAGTAACCATATGTGTGGCAATAGATCGATGTTCGTGGAATTTAATGACATGGTGACCAACAATGTTACCTTTGGTGATTCATCCAAAATTCCTATTCAAGGGAAAGGAAACATTTTGATTCGCTTAAAGTCTGGAAAGCATCAATTCATTTTTGATGTTTATTATGTGCCGAGTATGACTAGTAATATCTTGAGTTTGGGACAACTCTTAGAGAAATGTTATAATGTTGCTATCAAAGATTATAGTCTTTCTTTAAGAGATCAATATGACAATTTAATTGCTAAGGTTCCTATGTCCAAAAATCGAATGTTCTTATTGAATGTTCAAAATGACGTGGCTAAGTGCTTGAAAACTTGCTACAGAGATTTATCTTGGATACGACACTTAAGACTTGGGCATTTACACTTTGTTGGGCTTAAGTTGTTGGCCAAAAAGCACATGGTAAAAGGTTTGCCATTGTTTGATCATCCCGATCAGTTGTGTGAAGGATGTCTATTTGGAAAGTAATCCAGAAAGAATTTTCCTAAAAAAAGTACAACAAAAGCTCGAGAACCACTAGAGCTTGTTCAAACTGATCTACGTGGCCCAATCAAGCCAAGTTCTTTTGATAAGAATAATTATTTTATATTATTTATTGATGATTATAGTTACAAGTCTTGGGTTAATTTTGTTGCGAAGAAGTCACAAGCTTTTGAAGTTTTCAAGAAATTCAAAACACTTATGGAAAAAGATAGCAGTTACCATATCAAGTCCTTGCGATCTGACAAAGGAGGCGAATTTGCATCAAATGCATTAAATGAATTCTGTAAATCTCATGGAATTCGACGACCCATGATAGCTCCATACTCTCCTCAACAAAATGGTGTTGCTGAATGGAAGAACAAATCTATTCTTACATTGCCAAAAGCATGTTGAAAAGCAAGAACATGCCAAAAGAATTTTGGGCAGAAGTTGTTAAATGTGCGGTTTATTTATTGAATCGTTGTCCAACAAAAACTGTGTGGAACCAGACACCACAACAAGCAGGGAGTGGATATAAGCCTAATTAGTCTCATTTAAGGGTATTTGGCGGTATCGCCTATGCCCATGTACCTAATCAGCATTATTCCAAGCTTGACGACAAGAGTGAGAAGTACATTTTTATTTGCTATGATTTTAACTCGAAAGCGTACAAGCTCTACAACCCAAGCACCAAGAAGGTCCTAATTAGCCACAATGTTGATTTCAATGAAGAAGCATCATGGGACTGGGCCACTCAAAGTGAAGATTTTGATTTTCTTTCATTTTATGAAGATGCAGAAGAAGTTGTTCAAAGGGTTGCCATTCTACCACCAACTCTTACACCTACACTTGGAGAGACATCACCAGAAGCAAGTTCCAATGAAGGACCACGGTGTATGAGGTCTTTGCGTGACATCTATGAAGAAACAGGTGAATTGATTCTTTATTGTCTTATTGCCGATTGTGAACCTATAGGTTTTGAAGAAGCAGTGCAAGACAGAAAATGGGTGCATGTCATGAATGAAAAAATTGAGGCAATTAAGAAAAATGACACATGGGAACTTGCAAACCTTCCGACAAGTCACAAAGCAATTGGTGTCAAATGGGTGTACAAGGTAAAGAAAAATGCTAGCGGTCAAGTTGATCGATACAAAGCTCGACTAGTGGCAGAGGGGTATACTCAACAACACGATATCGACTATAATGAAGTCTTTGCTTTTGTTGTTCGAATGGAAACTATCGGACTTCTCATTTCTTTAGTTGCTCATAAGAAATAGAAGATCTTTCAAATGGATGTCAAATACGCTTTTTTGAATGGGTTTCTTGAAGAAGAGATTTACGTGCAACAACCTTTAGGGTACGTTGTGAAAGGACATGAACATCAAGTACTGAAGTTGAAGAAAGCTTTATATGGTTTGAAGCAAGCACCGAGGTTGTGGAATACAAGAATCGATACTTATTTTCAAAGGAATAGTTACATCAGATGTCCTTATGAACATACATTTTATGTCAAACAACTTAACAATGATATTTTGTTTGTTTGCTTGTACGTGGATGAGTTGATATTTACAGGTAACAATGTCAGCATGTTTGAAGATTTTAAATGGGCAATGACATGTGAGTTCGAGATGACCAATTTAGTTGTCATGACATACTACCTTGGCATTGAGCTACACTAAATGGATAGAATTTTTATTTTCTAATTTGGATATGCTGCAAATGTGCTTTGCAAAACCAACATGAGTGATTGCAAACCTGTTAATACTCCTGTTAAATATGGGTTGAAGTTATTAAAGCATGAATTAGGATCAGATGTGGACTCAACCATGTTCAGAAGCCTAGTTGAAAGTTTGCTCTACTTGACTTGTACAAGACTGGACATTCTTTATGCTGTTGGGCTAGTTAGTTGTTACATGGAAGCTCCTACCATGTCGTATTTCAAAGTTGCCAAACATATTCTACGATATCTCAAAGGTATATATATTAGATTATAGAATGCATTATTCATCTTCTAAACATTTTAAGCTTATAGAATACAGTGATAGTGATTGGTCCGGTGATTTGGATGATCGAAAAAGTACAAGTGGCTTTGTTTTTTTTTGGAGATAGTGCTTTCACACGGAGCTCCAAGAAGCAATCTACTATGACGTTCTCAACATGTAAAGCAGAGTATGTCGCTATCACTTCTTGTACTTGTCATGCACTTTGGCTTCGAAATTTGTTATAGGTTCTTGGATTGGTGCAAATAGAGCCTACTAAGATTTTTCTTGATAATAAGTCTGCTATCACCTCATTGAAGAATCCAGTCTATCGTGATCGCACCAAACACATTGATACAAGGTATCATTTTATTCGAGATTGCATTTCAAAGAAGGAGATTCAATTGAAATATGTGAAGTCTCAAGATCAGATTGCTGATATTTTCACTAAGCCCCTTTAGCTTGATGCTTTTACCAAGTTACGGTCTCTACTTGGTGTGTCTACAAGGTGAATTATGTTTAAGAGGGGAAGTTTGGTATAAACATGAATTACGTTTAATAGGGGATGTTAGTATTTATACTAAACATGATTCATGTATTCCAATTTGGTACATGTTTATGGATTTATTTAATTCATGTATTTGCATAGTTCATGTATGTGCATTAATTTATATGCATGCACTAATATTTATTATGATTTATGTATAAATTTAGTTCATAGGATTCATGTACGTCATAAATATTTGATACTCATTTAAATATTATATAAACCCATGTAAGCATAACATTTGAAATTAAGTTGAAGGAATAAAACATTTCAAGTTTTTTCTCATTTTTTTATCTTTCCTCTTCAAATACTTTGTGTTCTCCCAACAAAGGGAATTGATAGTGAGCTAAAGTCTCCCCTTATCAAAGACGGAGAGAACATAAAGGCTTCTAGTACTCTCAACATGGCCGTGACCTAGTGTCACGATTGCCCATCCAAAGGAAAGCACCAATAAGAGAAAAAATAAGTAAAAAATTAATTAATAAATAAATAATAGAAGGAGATGACACTAACTATGCAGTTGGTTTCTAATAAATTAGTATATGTATTGGTTATATATAATAGATTACACTCTACAGGAAGTGTAATCCAAATGCCACATCAATCTTTTTATTACATTATAAATTATATTATTTAACATTTATTAGATGAAATTAATAATCACATGAAATATATACTTTTATTTTTACAACATTATCTCATAAATAAATTTATTTCTAATTACTTTTTAATAATATTGTATTTTGAAAGATAATAAACGATTTTTTTTTATCATTTCTAAAATATTTAAAATATCAAATGCATAATTTATTAAAAATAACTTAAAATAAATTTATTATTTTTTAAAAATACTCAAAAATATTGAATACATAATATTTTTATTTTAAAAATTAATAATATAAGTAATAATTTTATTTTTAAATAAATTCAAATATTTCATAAATATTAAAAAGGTTAAAAAATTTTAAAAAAGTTATATAAAATATAATAATAAAAAGAATAGTGTAATGTTAAAATAATTGTTATTAGTCTTGTCTATAAGATCTACAATAAATTAGGATATACATCACGATATGCTATATCTATTCATCTAATTATTACAAGTGTTATCTATATCTATTAATTTAACATTTTTACAGAAAATACGAATTAATATTTTTTATAAAAAAAATTAAGAGGTAGAACCTAGGGTCAATTTTCAATTTTTTAGATAACATATGCAAGAAATAAAACACAATTCATCCGATTGTTACTAGTTAATTTAATATTTTTATTAAAAACACTAATTGATATTTTTCATTAAAAAAATGTAGTAGTAGAAGTGTGGGTCATTTTCCATTAAAAAAGAAAAAACAATATGGAAATAAAGCAGTAATCCCATAGGATATCTTAGTTGCTCACTAATCCTTCCCTCAGGTGCTAATTGTCCCTCCCATGATTTCTCTCTATATTGCACCCATAGGATATCTTTTGGTAGCTCATCGATTGGTTTCCTTGGTAGCCTCTCAATCACTCTATTGGTTTCTCCATTGATAGCTCTCTTAATTGCTCCCTTGAACTCTTTCTTGGTTCCTTGGTTGGTTGCTTACCTCCTTGGATTGGTTGCTAATCTAGTATTGACGTGGTCTCACTTCAATTCTTTAGTTGCTATGTATGTCACGCTATAAATTACTTTATAAGATGTCCCTTGGTGGCTTCTTTAGTTACAACACTGGTCACTCCCTTTCTAGTCTGGTCACTAAATTGGGCTCCCCATCGATAACTTCTTTGGTTGCTCATTTGGTCCCTTCCTTGAGTGGTCACTAATCCCCCTTTTGCTGCTCATTTGTCCCTTCCTCTATCATATCCATGTCATATCTTTGATGGTTCCATAATATATCCCTTAGTTGCTTTATTGATTGCTCTATTGGTTGCTTTAATGGTAACGACCTCAGTTGCTCACTTGGTCATTCCCTATATTTCTCAATTGATCCGTCACTCTACTGGACAATTGGTCTGTCCTCCTTTGTTTACAAATATTTTCTTTGGATGCTCATATGTGTCTCCTTTAGTAGCTCTTTGTGTGGCATCCTTGATGACTTCATAGCATGTCCTTTTATGCCTTCTTTACTTGCAATATTGGTTGCTCCTTCGTAGCCCCTTGATTGCTTCACTGGTTGTTTTATTTATAGCTTCATTGGTTGCTCAGTTGGTTCTTCCTTCAATTGTTCATTTGGTACCCTTTAATTTTTTATTGCTTCACTGGTTGTTTTATTTATAGCTTCATAAGGTGTTCCCTAGTGGCTTCATTTGTTGCTCCACTAGTCACTTCCTTGGTACTTAATGACTTCAATTTTTGCTCTTTTCATAGATTCCTCAACTGCTCTCTTGGTCTTTCTTGAGTTGCTTAGTTGGTCCCTTTTGGATTGGGTAGTTGGTCCCTTCCTTAATTGTCTACCTAGTCCCTTCCTCAATTGTAAAAGCGTTTGTCGATTGATAGTTCCATTAGTGCTCATTTGGTCCCTTTCTCGATTACTCTTTTGTTCCCTCCCTCAATTGCTCACTCTGTCCCTCTCTTAGTTGCTTACTTGGTCCTTCTCTTAAATGCTCACTCAGACCCTCCTTCCATTGCACAATTGGTCCTTCCCTTGACTAGTTACTAAGCCCTTCTTCAAGTGCTTGTTAGTCCCTCCCTTGATGGCTCCATAGGATGTACTATGGTGCCTTCATAAATTGCTCCATTGGTCACTCTTGAGGGAGCTCCTTAGTTACTCTATGTTTTTGCTCTCTTGATAGCTCCCTCAAGTGTTGTCTTGGTTGCTCGTTTGGTTACTCATTAGTCCCTTTCTTGGTTGCTCACTTTTCACTCCCTCTATTGCTAACTAATCTTTCTCTCGTGTACTTACTGTTCCCTTTCTTAATCACTTTCTATGTCACATCCTTGATGGCTATATAATATTTTAATAAGTGGCTTCATTGTTTGCTCAATTGGGCAATACCTTATAGCCCTTTAGTCATGCCATTAGTCATTCTATTAATAGCTCCATTGGGACCAATGAAGTGTCCAATTAAAGTGCAAGTTTTCATATGCAAGTTACTATATTCTACGTCCATGTGTACCTGAAAAATAAAGTGAGAGTGAGCTCGAAAGCCCAGTGGATCGATCCTATACATCCCATGCATTATACAGACCCAATCCAAAACATTACAAACACTTTCAAACATTAGGCGTTTCAGACATTCATTTAGTTTTGGTCGAAATCTAAGACCGGAAGAGGGTTGAGATGCCTCTCGGTATTCCCTGTGATCCAATCAAATCTCAGAGGGTCTCAATAACCGTCTAAAATCAATCGACACTCACATCACAGCCTAAGAGAGCGTACTTACCATGGCATCGTACCATCTCCCAAGGACTTCGAGCTGTCACAGTCAGCTCTGGTTGGGAATACCTACGATCCGCCTTGTAGCTCGACGATCTCAAGCGATGACATATAAGAGATGTCACCTCGATCCGCTTTAGGCTCGTCAATCGTACCGGTACGTGGATTCTTAATAAACCATCATCTTATTTTAGTTCTATAACTAGTCTCAATCACATCAAGCATCACACCATTTACTAGGAAAATAATTCAAACTATTCATGCAAGTTAACGTGATAAGATGCATGAGTGAACAATAAGATCTAGATGCATATGTTTCTAGTCATGCATGCCATATTCGAGTAAATCCAAATGCAAGATCATGTCATGAACTAATTACGCATGGATTAAATAATTCATCATATATCACACAATATTCACATAAGCCAAACAATTTCAATCAATTTCCTAATAGAATTCTAGTAACCTAGCACTATTCAAACAAATGCTTTGAGTCTTAAACCCATATAATACATATGAGTAAGGAAGTCACGCCCATTTGATTTCGCCGATCTTCAGGGCTCCTTGCTTCCCTTCGAGATCCTCGATACGCTAAAATATATAAATTTGAAATTTAACACTTAAATAATTTCTAAGATAATTATGGAGTTCAACCATTACTTCCAACTAATTTAGGGTTATTCTAAAATTCTAAAATTTTATATATTCTAACTAAAATAGTTGCTAAGTCTTCTAAATTTCCTTAATTTGAAATTGCGACTTTAATAATTTACTTGCAAGCTTTTACCATATAATCAGAGTTCTAATAACTTAATTGTTGTAATATAAATAATTTATTAACATCATGATAAATTTAATTACGAACAAAATAAGACTTCTAGACGTTCCATGTTTAGTTTCAAAGTCTAAGATTTTAGTATTTTCTTATAAAAGACTTTTAAATTCCTATGGTTTATTTTTCATGTCTTTAACTAATTTATTTTATTAAATTATAAACTTATCCTAACTTAAAAGATTAATTAATTTAATTTTTATTAATTAAATTAATCCTCATGTTCAACAATTGATAAATAATCTCATATTGAATTTATTTAATTTAGATCATTAAATGAATTTTTTCTAAATTATTTTTGTACTTGCTTTAATTAAATTTAAATTTGTATCTAATTTCTAATTTTTTATTTTTATTTTACTTTTGCATCTAAAATTATCAAAATAAATTTTTTACTATCTAAAAATTTGAAATTTAAAATATACCTCGCGTCGTCTTCTTCACGTGCGCGACTCTAACAATAACTTTTGTTGTACGTTGCTCCTCGCACGAATTGCAATTTCTCCCGTTTTTCTTCTTCGTGCCTACAATAGCACGTAATAGCTGCAACCCATTCTTCATTTCAATCTGCCACAGCATCAACGTCCAGCATCAATGTCCAACAGCTCTTCCTCTCCTTATTTTTCAGGGACAGCAAGCCTCAATTCAATTGATCCCCCTTCTTTGTTCTTCATCTAATCAAACCAGAAAATTCTAAACTCAAAACCCCACACACCAAAACACGAACAAAGATCTTTAGCCTTTGATTCTTCTATCTCTACCAGATGCACAACCCAACTCCATCCAAGACCCAAATTTTCAGCCCCCTTATGCCACGTTCAACATCACTTCACGATCCTCATGAATTAGTTTGATCATCTTCTTTCTCAATCCGTTTTGACATTTCAAACCCAGAAAATCACAATCAATCAAGCTTTTGCTCGTGATTCACACATCCCAACCAGTCCCAATCCACTAAACCAAAACCAACAACACTCCTTTATCTCGTTCGTCGTTCTTCATCTTCTTCTCTTTTTATTTGGCAAACGACCGCCAAGAACCAGAAAATCAGTTCATCAACTCTTGATTTCATCACATCCCCAAACCAAAATCACGTCCTCTATTTTTCTAGTTTGTATATCATAGCCTCTCCATTCTTCGTTTCAATCCATACCACCAGATTCTGCTCCTCTGTGTTTATTCATCGCGGCTAGCACTCATCAGTTCTTCAGTTGCAACTATCAACCGAATTCAACAAATGAACGCCCCTGTTTTTTTTTTTTTTTTTTTTTTTTCATATAGCTGCAGACACTCACACACTCACATCTGCTCTTCTCCATTTCAGATCAGCCAAACACATGCCACTCATCAAGCCACCAATTCGCAGCAGCCTGCTTTCCTTCCCATGTTTTCTTCTTAGTTCGGCAACAGGGGACAGTCGAACTAACGGCCTGCAGCCCCTTCTGCATCTTCTCTGTTCCACAGTACAAGCAGCAGCAGCAACGCATCCACGGCTCTGTTTCCATTTCTTTGCACCCATGCAGCTGCAATCTTTCCTTTTCCTGCTCGTGCAACCACTTCTCGGAGCAGCTGTTTCTTCTCCATTCGGCAGTTGCTGCAGCCACAACAGCATAGAGCACCATTACTCTGTTCTTCGATCTTTCCTCCGTCCGTTTCACCGATCGTCCCCCTCAGCTTCTTCTTTATTCCATGGCAGCAGCTTGAGCAGAAATTGACAGCACCAACAGCTTCGTCCTCCTCTTCTTCACACCCCCACCACGCACACCACATCCCATTTTCTTCACTGCATGATTCCTTCTTCATTTGAGTAGTAGCAGCAGCAGCAAGCTGCTTTGCTTGCCTTCGTTCCTCCTTGCGCACGGCAACCATGACTTTTCTTCATTCATTTGGCAGCTGCAGCATCTACCACAGCCGTGAAGTACCGTTGCTCTAGTTTCTCTTCTTCTTCTTCCCAGGTTGCAGCAACAGAATGCAACGCCCACCTATCGGCCAGCAACGAACAACAAGACAACAACAACCTCTTCCCCTGCTTCGTTCTCTTCCACTTCTTTATTATTTCGAGCACCGCCCAAACCAAAACTTCTACCGGTTTCCCTATCTTTAATCACATTAAACCTCTATATACTTATAACCATATGTTTATAATAAAATTCCTTTTTCGTTTCAAATTTTCTATTATATGTATAAATATATTTTCCAATTATCATTTTATTCTTACATCCTAATTACTATCTTCACCAAACCATGAGAATTTTTTCAATGCCATGTCTCATCATATTTATTTATTTTTATTATATATATATATATATATATATATTTATTTATTTATTTATTTTTATTTTTATTTTTATTTTTGCTTGCGACGTGACACGCTTGCAAAGTTCCGGAGTATTACATTAATTGGGCACTTGGTCCCTTCTTTGATTGCTCACTTGGTCCCTCCCTAGATTACTAACTAATGCCTTCCTTATGTGCTCATTAATCCCTCCTTTGGCCACTCTCTGTGTTGCATCCGTGATGGCTCTATTGAACTTCCCTTCATGGCTTCTACGATTGCTTAAT
>JAJIYU010018023.1:0-11395 GCA_030144865.1 Tinospora cordifolia | reverse complement strand
TAAATGCATATTATACTAAATATAAGTAAATACACTACATTTTCTATTATATTAATACACATTATACATAAAATACGTATAATATAATTAATCTGCTATGCAACTAACACAGACCATCATAGAACATAATATGTTACTCATTCTTTAGCTTAAATAAGTTGGTCTTTAACCTTCTATAATAGTCTATGAGGGTTTATAGTCATTTATAACTATATGTAGTGGATTTGTATGCCTGTAATTGTCTATGAACTTACTTAAACCAAAGAGAAACTAACAAATTATAGTCTATAATAGTCTAGTGGTCTATAATAGTCTATGTTGGTCTATAATTTTCTATAATGGACTATGATTGTGCATTGATATTAATTTGCACTAAAAAATGAACTTACTTAGAGTTAAAAAAGACTATTATAGAGGATCATAAACCTTTATAGACCACCATAAACTATCATAGACTACTACAGACCATCGTATATCATGATATGTTTGTCATTCTTTGGTTTAAGTAAGTTGGTCTATGACCTTTTACAATCGTCTATCGTGGTCTCCAATTGTTTATAATGGTCTATGAGGGTTTAGAGCCACTTATAATTATCTATAGTGGTTTTTTATGCCTGTTGTATTTCATGAACTTACTTAAACCAAAGAGAGACTAATTCATTATTGTCTATGATGCTTATAGTGGTCTATGATAGTTTATGGGGTTCTAAAATAGTCTTTGATGGTCTATGATTGTGCATTGATATTTGTAGACAAAAATGAACTTTCTTAGCGTTGATAAGAGCTACTATAGCTAATCATAGACTATCATAAACTACTACAGAACATCGTAGACCATAATATGTTAGTTTATCCTTAGCTTATTTAACTTGGTTTTTGACCTTCTATAATGGTCTATGAACTTCTCTTGTCGTGTACAATGGTCTATGACGGTTTATAGTAATTTATAATTATCTATAGTTCTTTTTAATGCCTGTAGTTGTCCATGAACTTACTTAAACCGAAGATAGACTAATACATTATGGTCAATAATGGTCTATAGTGGTCTATGATAGTCAACGGTGGATTATAATGGTTTATGATGATCTATGATTGTGTACCGATGTTTGTAGTTGAAAATTAACTTACTTAGCGATGAAAAATACTACTATAAATGATCATAGGGCATTATACTCCACCATAGACTACTATAGACCATCATAGACTATGATATGTTAATTTTTTTTGGCCTAAGTAAGTTGGTTTTTGACCTTTTATAATGGTCTATGTTGGTCTCTGGTTGTGTATAATGGTCTATGAATGTTTATAGTTATTTATAATTATCTATAGTGGTTTTCAATGCTTGCAATTATCTATGAACTTACTTAAACCCAAGAGAGACTAATACATTATGGTCAATGATGATCTATAGTGGTCTATGATAGTCTATAGTGATCTATAACAGTCGATGATGGTCTATGGATGTGTATTGATGTTTGTAGTGAAAATAAACTAACTTAGAGTGTAAAAAAGCTCCTAAAAATGATTAAAGACCATTATAGACCACCATAGAAAATCATAGATTACTATAGACTATTGCAGAACATAATATGTTAGTCTTTCTTTAGCTTAAGTAAGTTGGTCTATAACCTTATGTAATGGTTTTTAATTGTGTATTGATGTTTGTAGTTGAAAATAAACTTACTGGTAGTTTAAAAAGACAACTATAGAGGATCATAAACAATTATAGACCATCATAGACTATCATAGACTACTACACCATCATAGACCATAATATGTTAGTCTTTCTGTTGCTCAAATAAGTTGACTTGTGACATTTTATAACGGTCAATGATGGTCACTAGTTGTGTATAATGGTTTATGAGGGTTTATAGTCATTTATAATTATCTATGGTAGTTTTTAATGCCTGTAATTGTCTATGAACTTACTTAAACCAAAGACACACTAATACATTATAGTCTTTGATGGCCTGTAGTTATCTATGTTACTCTTT
Organism: Tinospora cordifolia; assembly: GCA_030144865.1. Lineage (NCBI taxonomy): Eukaryota > Viridiplantae > Streptophyta > Magnoliopsida > Ranunculales > Menispermaceae > Tinospora > Tinospora cordifolia. The sequence continues at coordinate 9,401 of JAJIYU010018023.1, read as the reverse complement.
GGTAGTCTGTAATGGTCCACAATGGTCTATGATTGTGTATTGATGTTTGCTATTTAAAAGAAACATACTTATAGTTTAAAAAGACTACTATAGACGATCATAGACTATTATAGACTACCATCGACTATTATAGCCTACAACAAACCATCATCGACCATAATATATTAGACTTTTTTGGCTTAAGTAAGTTGGTCTATCGCCTTGTATAATGGTTTATGTTGGTCTCTAGCTATCTATAATGGTCGATGAGGGTTTATAGTAATTTATAATTATCTGATCTAGTTTTTGATGCTTGTAATTTGGTTATTAACTTACTTAAACCAAAGAGAGACTAATACATTATGGTCTATAATGGTCTATAGTGGTCCATGACAATTCATGGTGGTTTATGTCGATCTATGATAGTTTGTGATTGTGTATTGATGTTTTTAGTCACAAATGAACTTAAATAAAGTTTAAAAAGATTATTATAGACAATCATAGACCAATATAGATTGCCATAGACTTTCATAGATCATTGTGGACCATTAATTACTATAATATGTTAGTCTTTCTTTGGCTTAAGTAAGTTGGCCTATGACAATCTATAATGGTCTATAATGGTCTCTCGTTGTCTATAATAGTGTATGAGGATTTATAGTCATTTATAATTATCTATAGTGGTTGTTTATGGATGTGATTGTCTACAAACTTACTAAAACCAAAGAGACACTAATACATTACGATTTATTGTGGTCTATGATAGTTTATGATGGTCTATAATGGTCCATGATGGTCTATGATTGTGTATTGATGTTTATAGTCGAAAATGAACTTACTTAAAGTTTAAGAGGATAATTACATATGATCATATATCATCATAGCCCACTATAGACTATCATAGACTACTATAGACCATCATACACCATGATACGTCTGTCTTTCTTTGGCTTAAGTAAGTTGGCCTTTGACCTTCTACAATGGTTTATGATGGTCATTAATTGTCTATGATGGTTTATGAGGGTTTATAGTCATTTATAATTATCTGTACTAGTGCCAGTAATTATCTATGAGCATACTTAAACCAAATAGATACTAATACATTACAATCTATGATGGTGTGTAATGGTCTAAAGTAGTATATGGTGGTCTATAATGGTCTATGTTGGTTTATGATTGTGTATCGATGACTGTGGTTGAAATTGAACTAAGTAGTCTGTGGTTGTCTATAATTGTCTATGTTGGTCTATGATTGTGTATCGATGTTTATAGTTGAAATTGATCTAATTTCTAGTTGAAAAGGACTAGTATTGACGATCATAGACCAGTATAGACTACCAAAGGCTATCATAGACTAGTACAGACCATCATAGTCTTTCTTTAACTTAAGTAAGTGTTTCTTTTGACATTTTATAATGGTCTATGATGGTCTCTTGTTGTGTATATTGGTCAATGAGGATTTATAGTCATTTATAATTATTTACAATGGTTTTTGATGCTTGTAGTGCTCTATGAACTTACTTAAACTAAAGAGAAACTAAAACATTATGGCCTATGATGGTATGTAGTGGTCTATGATAGTGTATGGTTGTCTATAATGGCCTATGATGGTCTATGATTGTGTATCAATGTTTGCAATTGAAAATTAACTTACTTAACGTTGAAAAAGACTACTATAGACAATCATAAACCATTATAGCCCACAAATGACTACCATAGACTACTGGCGACCACTGTAGACTATAATATGTCAGGCTTTCATTGGGTTCTGTAAGTTGGTTTATGATCTTCTATAATGGTCTATTATGGTATATAGCTGTCTATAACTGTCTATAAGGGTTTATAATAATTTATAATTATCTATAGTGGTTTTTAATGCTTGTAATTGCCTATAAACTTACTTAAACCAAATAGAGACTAGTACATTATAGTCTATGATGATTTGTAGTCGTGTATGATAGTCTATATTGGTCTATGATTATGCACTGATGTTAATAGTTGAAAATGAACTTATTAATAGTTTAAAAGGACAACTACAGTCGATCATAAACCATTATAGATCACCATAAACTATCATAGACTACTACAGACTATCATATACCATAGTATTTTAGTCTTTATTTGGCTTAAGTAAGTTGGTCTTTGACCATCTATAATGGTATATGATGATCTCTTATTTTCAATAATCTTCTATGAGGGTTTATAGTCATTTATATCTATCTATAGTGATTTTTCATGCTTGTAATTTTCTATGAGCTTTCTTAAAGCAAAGAGAGACTAATACATTATGGTCTATGATGGGTTATAGTAGTCAATGAAAGTCTATGATTGTTTATAGTGGTCTATGATGGTCTGTGATAGTGTGTTGATGTTTGTAGTCCAAAATGAGCCTCCTTAGATTTGATAAAATCATCTATAGCCGATCATAGACCACTATAGACAATTATAGAGTATCTTAGTCTACTATAAAACATTGTAGTGCATAATATGTTGGTCTTTCTTTGGCTTAAGTAAGTTAGTTTATGACCTCCTATAAGGGTTTATGACGATTTTTTATGGTTGTAATTGTCTATGAACTTACTTAAACAAGAGAAAGACTAACACATTATTGTTTATGATGGTTTGTAGTAGTCGATGATAGTTAGTGGTGGTCGATAATGGTCTATGATGGTTTATGATTGTGTATTGATGTTTGTAGTTGAAAATGAACTTATTTAAAGTTAGAAAAGACTACTATGGATGATCGTAGACCATTATAGGCCACCACAAACTATCATAGATTACTACAGATAATCATAGACCATAATATGTTAGGTTTTTTTTGTTTTTTGGCTTAAGTAGGTTGGTCTATGACCTTTTATAACAGCCTATAATGGTTTCTAGTTGATAATAATGGTCTATGAGAATTTATTTTCGTTTATAATTATCTATAGTGGTTTATGATGCTTGTAATAAACAATTATCTTATTTAATTCAAAGAAAGAATGATACATTATGGTCTATGGTTGTCTGTAGTGGTATATGATAGTCTATGGGGTTTTACAATGGTCTTGATGATTTATGAATGTGTATTAATGTTTACAGTAGAAAATGAACTTATTTAGAGTTTTAAAAAACTACTATAGATGATCAGAAACCATCATAGACTACCCTAAACTATCATAGATTACTAGAAACCATCATAGACCATAATATGTTAGGCTTTCTTTGGCTTAAATAACTTGGTGCTTGACTTTCTACAATGGTCTATGATAGTCTCTTGTTTTCTATAATGTTCTATGAGGGTTTATAGTCATTTATAATTATCTATAGTGGTTTTTGATGCCGGTAATTATCTATGAATAAACTTAGATGAAAGAGAGACTAATACATTAAGGTCTATGACGGTTTGTTGTGGTAGATGATAGTCTATGGCGGTCTTTAATGGTCTATGATAGTTTATGACTGTGTACGGACGTTTGTAGTCTGAAATAAACTTACTTATAGTTTAAAAAGGTTACTATAGATGGTTATAGACAGTTATACATCATCATAGATTATCATAAACTGCTATAGACCATCATTGACCATAATATATTAACATTTCATTGGCTTATATAAGTTGGTATATGAGGGTTTATAGTCATTTATAATTATTGATAGTGGAGTTTGATGCCTATAATTGTCTGTGATGGTCTATGGGGTCTTTAATGGTTAATGATGGTATATGATTATTTATTGATATTTATAGTCAAAAATGAATTTACTTATAGTTCAAAAAGAGTACTATAGGCGATCATAGACAATTATAGTCCACGATAGACTATAGTAGAGTACTACAGACAATCGTAAACCATAATATGTTATTCTTTCTTTGGTTTAAGTAAGTTGTTCTTTGACCTTACATAAACCAAAAAAAGACTAATATATTACTATTTATGATGGTTAGTAGTGTTCAACGAAAGACTATGGTGGTCTACTATGGTGGTCTACAATGGTGTCTGATGGTCTATGATTGCATATTGCTTTTTATAGTTAAAAATGAACTTACAGTTGTAAAAAAACTACTATAAACGATCATGGACAATTATAGACCACCATAGACTATCATTGACTATTGTAGACTGTGATAGACCACAATATGTTAGTCCTTCTTTGGCTTCAGTAAGTTGGTCTTTGACCATCTATAATGGTCTATGATGGTTTATAGCCATTTATAAAAATCTTTACTAGTTTTTCATATATGTAGTTGGCTATGAACGTACTTAAACCAAAGAAAGACTAGTAAATTATTGCCTATTGATTTTTGTAGTTGAAAATGAACTTAATTAGAGTTGTAAAAGACTACTACTCATGATCGTAGACAATTATAAACCACCATAGCCCATCATAGACTAGAATATGTTAGCATTTCCTTGGCTTTTTTAAGTTGGTCTACGACCTTCTTTAATGGTCTATGGGAGTCTCTAGTTGTTCATAAACGTATGTAAGCATTGATAGTAATTTATAATTATCTATAGTGTTTTTCATGCTTGCAATTTTATAAGAACTTACGTAAACCAAAGACAGACTAATACATTATGGTCTATGATGGTCTGTAGTGGTCTATGATATGTTATGGTGGTCTTTAATGATCTACGATGGTCTATGAACGTGTGTTGATATTTGTTGTTGAAAATGAACTTGTAGTTTTTAAAGACTACTATAGACCATCATAAACCATTATAGACCACCATAGGTTGTCATAGATTACAACAATCCATCATAGACCATAATATGTTCGTCATTCCTTGGCTTAAGTATGTCAGTTTATGACCTTCTCTAATGGTATCTAGGTTTCTATAATGGTCTATAAGGGTTTATTTTCATTTATGATTGTCTTAGGTGGTTTTTGATGCATGTAATCGTCTATTAACTTACTTTAAACAAAGAAAGACTAATACATATTGGGTTGTAGTGGTCTATGGTAATGTATGACAGTCTACATTAGTCTATGATGGCCTATGATTATGTATTGATGTTTGTAGTAAAAAATTAACTTATATAAAGTTTAAAAAGACTACTATAGACAATCATAAACCAATGCCACAGACTATCATAAACTATGATAGACCATCACAGACAATAATATGTTAGTCTTTCTTTGGCTTAAGTAAGTTGGTCTATAACCTTCTGTAATGGTCTATGATGGTCTGTAGTTGTGTATATCTATGAGAGTTTATAGTTATTTATAATTATCTATAGTTGTATTTTATGTTTGTAATTGTCATTGAACTTGTAATTGTAGTTGAATATGAACTTACTTAGAGTTTTGAAAGACTGCTATAGACGATCAAAAACCCTTATAGATCACATAAACTATCATAGACTACTACAGATCATCATAGACCATAACATGTTAGTCTTTCTTTAGCTTAAGTAAGTTGGTCTTTGACCTTCTATAATTATCTATGATGGTTTCTAGTTGTGTATAAAGGTCTATTAGGATTTGTTGTCATTTATAATTATTTATAGTTATTTTTTTATGCTTGTTATTGTCTATAAACTTATTAAAACCAAAGAAGTATAATAAATTATGGTTTATAATGGTCTGTATTGGTTTATGATAGTTTAAAGTGGTCTTTAATGGTCTATGATGGTCTTTGTTTGTGTATTGATGATATATAGTTATTTATAACTATCTGTAATGGTTTTTGATGCCTTTTGTTATCTATCAACTTACTTAAACCAAAAAAAGACTAATACATTAAGATGTATGATTGTATCTAGTGGTCTATGATAGTTTACAGTGGTTTATAATAGTCTATTATGGTCTATGATTACGTATTGTTGTTTGTAATAAAAAAAATGAACATACTTAGAGTAGAAAAATACTACTATAGACAATCATAGACCATTATAGACCACCATAGATTGTCAGAGACTACGACAAACCATCATAGACTATAATACATTGGTCTTTCTTTGGCTTCTATAAGTTGGTCTATGACCTTCTATAATGGTTTGTAATGGTTTCCAGCTGTCCATAAATTTCTATGAGGGTTTATAGTCATTCATACTTATTTATAGTGCTTTTTGATGCTTATAATTGTCTACGAACTTACCTAAACCAATGAGAGACTAATACATTAAGGTTTATGATGGTTTGTAGAGGTTCATAATAGTCTATGGTGGTCTATAATGGTCTATGATTGTGTATTGATGTTTGTAATCGAAAATGAACTTACTTTGAGTTTAAAAACACTACTATAAATGATCATAGACTAATATAGACCGCTATATACTATCATAGACTACTACAAACCATTGTAGACCATAATATATTAGTCTTTCTTTTGTTTAAGTAACCTTCTATAGTAGTCTATGATAGTCTCTAGTTGTGTATAATGGTCTATGAGGTTTTATAGTCATTTATAATTGTCTATAGTGGTTTTTGATACGTATAATTCTCTATGAACTTTCTTAAACTGAAGAGTGATGAGTACATTGTGGTCTATAATGGTTTATGATGGTCTCTAGTTGTGTATTGACGCTTATAGTCAAAAATGAAGTTACTTATAATTCTAAAAGAGTACTATAGATGATCATAGACAATTATATTCCACAATAGAGTATTGGTAAAGTACTACATACCATCATAGACCATAATATGTTAGTATTTCTTTAGCTTAAGTAAGTTGGTCTTTGACTTTCTATAATGGTCTACGATAGTCTCTAGTTATGTATAATTGTTTATGAGGGTTTTTCGTCATTTATAATTATCTATAGTGGTTTTTGATGCATGTAATTGTCTATGAACTTACTTAAACCGAAGAGAGACTTATATATTATTGTCTATGATCTTTTATAGTGGTATATGATAGTGTATGGTAGTCTATAACTGTAATCACCCTAGGACTTGTAATGCGTCCACGTCAATATGAATTTTTAAAAAATTCAAAATAAATATAAAAATGAGTGAAAATTTGTTTTTAATGATCATGGTATGATATTTAATCAAGATAAAATTTATTTGAACATTCGGAGAGCTAGAAACGTGTGGGGAAAAGTGTTAAAAAACAAGGCATCTTGCTGCCGACTGCGGTCCGTCTGATGCCGACCGCAGTCCGTGATGTGAAAAACCCAGAAAAAGTGCAGAACACACTGTGGAACACGGTCCTTACAGGCCGACTGCGGTCATCAGTGGAAATGTGCAAAAACAAGAAAACTAGGTAACATTGGTTACCGCAGTCCGTAAAATTTCGACCGCGGTCCACAAAGGGATGACCGAGATCCATAAAGTGAAGACCGAGGTCTATGAAGAGAGATTTGTCTGAGGACCAAGGTCCGTTTGACGACGACCATGGTCCGTGTGCGAGCTGTATATAGATTTCAAGCGTAGATTTTCTCATTTTGCACTGAAACTGCTTGGGATTCGGAAGAGACGACGGGAGAGCGATTCATAGGTGAGTTCTCTAATTTTCTTTGAGTTTTCTTTAAGTTTTGAGCTCATCTAAGAGTAGTTGTCAATAGCTAGTGAATCAAAGTGATGAAGACCCGTTCATGAACTTGGTATTGTGAGTTTAGTTGCTGGAAACTAAGCCAAACATGAGGAACTATTGTGTATCTCCCTTGTATGTGTGTTTGGACACTAGTATGATGGATTTAGGATGGTTGTTTGGTGATAGAAATGAAGGGATCGATTTCATTGAAAGTGAATCCCGTTTTTGAGGCTTGATCAATGGGTTTTGATGAGTAAACAATGTAAACAACCATTCTTTAGTTAGTTTATGTGTTTAAATGATTATTGGGTGTCCAAAACACTAGATTTAAGTGTTAAACTGGAATGGAACTCACAAGCATGGGTGAAATCCCACCGTTGGGTGAGAAATGATGTGTAGACCGTGGTCTACACTGTACTGAGTGCAGCTAATGGACTTGGATGTCGTTTTGGAGTGTTTTGGGTACACTCTAAAGCACTGATTGATAATGGACCCTTAGGATTGGGTTAGATGTGTATTAAAGGCCCAAAGTAATGTATCATTACCATCTAATGATGCAGATTGACGATATTGGACTGCTGAGCGAGGGGTGACGATCTAGTAGTGTTTCGGAGTGTACAGGTGGGGTTGATTATCTCTTCCTCACTCTTTAGTATTATGTGGACGTAGGATGCGGAATGTGATCTATGTTTAAATTCTTGTATTTAGTATCATGCTAGGGATGTATGCTTTGGGTGGATTGATTTACATGATATCCTAATGTTCGGTTTCTTGCTTTCTAGTACTAAGATATTATGATCAGCTTGGTGCATGTGCTTATGAGTTGGATTTGCCGAATAGATTGTCCTCGGTACATAATGTGTTCCACGTTTCGATGCTCCGGAAGTACAAACCAGACCCATCCCATGTTTTACATCTGGACGAGATCGTACTTCGAGATGATGCTACTTACAAGGAGCCAGCAGTGCAGATTCTTGATCGTAAGGTGCAGAGTCTTAGGACTAAGGACATTACTTTAGTTAAAGTCCTGTGGAGGCATCATAACCTGGAGGAAGCGACCTGGGAGCTTGAGTGTGAGATGTAGAAGAAATACCCAGATTTCTTTGCCAGGACAGATTGATTGGACACATTGTTCAAGTACTTTTCATTTAAATTTCAAGGACAAAATTTCTTTTAAGGGGGGTAGATTGTAATCACCCTAAGACTTGTAATGCGTCCACGTAAATATAAATTTTTAAAAAATTCAAAATAAATATAAAAATGAGTGGAAAATTGTTTTTAATGATCATTGTATGATATTTATTCAAGATAAAATTTATTAGAACATTCAGATAGCTAGAAACGTGCGGGAAAAAGTATTAAAAAACAAGGCATCTTGCTGCCAACCGTAGTCCGTCTGATGCCGACCGCGGTCCGTGATGTGAAAAACCTAGAAAAAGTACAGAACACACTGTGGACCGAGGTCCTTACAGGCCGACCGCGGTCATCAGTGGAAATGTGCAAAAACGAGAAAACTAGGTCACCTTGGTGACCGCAGTCCGTAAAGTGCCGACCGCGGTCCATAAAGGGATGATCGAGGTCCATAAAGTGAAGACCGAGGTCTATGAAGAGAGATCTGTTTGAAGACCGAGGTCCGTCTGATGATGACCACGGTCCGTGTGCGAGCTATATATAGATTTCAAGCGTAGATTTTCTCATTTTTCACTGAAATTGCTTGGGATTTGGAGGAGACGACGGGAGAGTGATTCATAGGTGAGTTCTCTGATTTTTTTTTTGAGTTTTCTTTAAGTTTTGAGCTCATCTAAGAGTAGTTGTCAATAGCTTGTGAATCAAAGTCATTAAAACCCGTTTATGAACTTGGTATTGTGAGTTTAGTGGCTGGAAACCAAGCCAAACATGAGGAACCATTGTGTATCTCCCTTGTATGTGTGTTTGGACACTAGTATGATGGATTTAGGATGG
>JAJIYU010018022.1:0-11382 GCA_030144865.1 Tinospora cordifolia | reverse complement strand
TGATTAATGACAAGAACCACGTATTGTCACAGTGGCAGGAAAGCACCACAGACTTAAAAACAAGGGCAACCCAAAAGATGAGGCAAAAGAACAAGCAAGGAGACAAGGATTGTGCTATATGTGCAAGCAAAGGGGCCACATAACAAGAAATTGCCCAACTCACCAGCTCAAGCTCTTCAGCAACAATAGCCACAGAGCAATCAGGGAGGAGGTCAAAATGGTCATCCTCAGGGCAAATAGCAACAACAAAATGCTAATTAAGGGCAAAACCAGGGTCATGGTTAGAACCAGACCAGAATATTTCCTGTTGTTGAGGTTCAAGAAGAGCAAATCCCTACTGTGGAAGGTACATTCCTATTATTCAACGTTGTTTCAAAATCTTTTATCTCTAAAGAATCAGCTGATAGGCTGCAACTTGTAATGAAAACACTACCCATGACTTTGAATGTGTCCACATCAATAGGGACCACGATTAATTCTAAAAGAATGTGTATTTGTGACCTTAGATTTGGAGATAAATTAATCTTAGTTGACCTATGTACCTTGCCATTTTATGGCTATGATGTAATCTTGGGGATGGATTGGTTAAACCAATATTAGACATAGATAGATTTTCCTAAGAGATGAGTAACCATAACCCTACTTCAAGGGAAACCTATAGAATCAATGGTGACATGAAAAGACTACCAAGAAGTCCAACAATCCCCATGATAAACTGCTTAAGGTAGAAGGATGAGTTCAAAAAACTCTCAAAGGAGGATCCCGTCGAGCAAAGGATAATCTAGGACTTAGCAGTGGTTAGTGACTTCAAAGATGTATTCCTAGACGACTTACCGGGACTACCACGCACTAGAGAAATAGGGTTCAAAATTGAACTTCACCCTAGAACCAACCCTATAGCCATAGCCCTACAGGATGGCACCAGTAGAGTTGATCAAGTTAAATATTCAACTAGACGAACTCTGTGAGAAAGGATTCATTAGGCTAAGCAAATCACCATGGGGAGGGTCGATGGCTTTCATAAAGAAGAAAGATGGGCCTATGAGGCTATGTGTTGACAATCGAAAACTGAACCAGGCAACTGTAAAGAATAAATATCCCCTAGCAAGGATTGATGACCTATTCAATCAATTGAGAGGAAGCACTCATTTCTCAAAGATTGATCTTCGGCTGGGATATTGACAACTGAGAATCAGGGAGTTTGATATACACAAGACAGCCTTCAAAATGTGATACAGACACTTTGAGTTCACCTTGATATCATTTGGTTTCACCAATGCCCTAGTGGCATTCATGGACTTGATGAACATATTGTTTAGACAATACCTCGATCAATTTGTGGTGGTATTTGTAGATGACATTCTGATTTACTCTAGGTCAGAAGCTGAACACTTAGAACACTTGAAATTGGTGCTGGAGACGCTTAGAAGACACCAATTATATGCCAAGTTCAGCCAGTGTGAATTCTAGATGAAGACGGTCAAGTTCCTTGGCTATGTAGTTTCAGCGAAAGGTGTCTCCATAGATCCTGAGAAGGTGGAAGCTGTCATGGATTGGACACAACCAAAGACAATTACAGAGATCAACAGTTTCTTTGGCCTATTTAGATACTATAAAAGATTTATCTAAGACTCTTCCGAATTAGCAGAACCCATGACCAAGTTGACTAGAAAAGGAGTTAAGTTTACATGGAACGAGAAGTGGAACAAGCATTCCACAAACTGAAGAGGAGATTGACTCCGACCCCATCTTTGTCACTCCTACTCATAGTATCACTTATTTTCTATATACGAATGCTTCATAGAATGGATTGGGAGCAGTCCTAATGCAGGAAGGAAAGGTTGTGCTTATGCCTTGCGACAACTGAAGATCCATAAACAGAACTATCCAACACATGACTTGGAGTTAACAGCTATAGTGTTTGCCCTAAAGATTTGGAGACACTATCTTTATGGTGAGAAATTCAATGTGTTTTCATATCACAAAAGTTTGAAGTACATCCACACTATAGCTGATGCTTTGAGTAGCTGATGCTTAGGCAAAGAAGATGGATGGAGTTCTTTAAGGATTATAACTTCCAACTACACTACTATCTAGGGAGGCCAATGCAGTAGCTGATGCTTTGAGTAGGAAGTTCAATAAGCTAGATGAGGAGAAGGGTCAGATGTACCAACTAATTGAGGAATTCAATTTGGGTGTAAACTTAGATGAGAACCATCCCTACCTCTACAACATGTCTTGCCAACCGGATCTTTTGCGTTAGATCAAGGACGAACAAAGGCAAGACAAGTGGGTCACAAACCTGATAGAAGGAGTTGAATAGGGTAACCATACTAACTTCAGGCTTGATGTTGAGAATACCTGTAACAACTTCGAATTTTGTAACTTGTATATGTTACTAATAACAAACAATTTTTGAAAATATTAATTTATGTCAAAGGATAAAAGTTAAAATTAGAAAACTTACTAAATATCTAAATATGGATATAACAAGATAAAATAAAATTATATATAACATTGACTTGAATTAGCTTAAAAAAAGTATACATATAATTGAAGAATCAAATTTCTGGATATGGTTAAAAAATTAACCATATACAAAAGTTTTTAAACAAATTAGCATTGGCTTATAGTAAAGTTTTTAAACAAATGAAAATGATTAACAAATTAACAATCTTTAAGTAAATTAAATCAAATTTCTGGACATGGTCGAATGGAAAAAAAAAATCGAAAATCCAGAAATTTGGAAAATCGGTGCTCGAACCAAATTTTTTGGGTTTGCTCGGCCGGTGGAGATGATGAATCTTGAAACTTCAGGGAATGGAGGTTTAGCGGTGAATGAGAGAAATTTCTGGATGATTTCAGCTCTATAAAAGGATGAAGACGGCCATTGAAGAGGAAGTTGATGAAGAACGAACTCAGAAACTTTGTTCGGGCCTCAATCTGAGGTCACGAAGAAGAAGAAAACTAAAGAAGAAGGAGACCGAAGGAAGACGAGGGAGAATACTGCAACCTGGTTTGCGTTTGGGCGAGCTCAACTCACATGAAGCAAGCTGGAAAGTGAGAAAACGAGTTGAGCTGAAGATCAAAGCTCTGGTTTCAAAATTTTGTGTTTTCAATTTGGAGTTTCACATCCGGCAAAGAAGAAAGAGGAAAAACTGAATTCAGGGATCTAAACTTCTACTTTGGGGGTTTCATTTAGTGCAACAAGGAAGAGGAGAAAGTCTGAAATTTCTGATCCGGATCCTCAATTATGGGTGTTGCACGACCGAAGTGGAAGAACCAGATTTCTAGTTTTGGCCAATCGTGAACCAGGAAAGGTGAAAAAAAAATTTAATTTCTGGTTTTGATTTCTTTATTTGGTCCGTGGTTGAGTTGGAACAAGATTCGATCTTGGTTAAATTGTGGATCGTTCAATAGAAAATTTGAAGGAGCACTATCAATCTTGTTAGCTCCAATTTCTGGTTCGGCCGACCATTGAAACAGAGTAGGTAAGATATCAAAAATTCTGGGTTTGATGTTGAATTTCTGTCGTGCGTCTGAATGAAATTATTAGGGAATTTAAGTTATTTGGACTGTTTGGTAGAAATTAACTGATGAAGAACCAAATTCTAATGTGTGTTCTTGATAGTTAAATTTCTGGCTTCATATCTACTAGAACAGAATAATGATGCTCAACATTTTGTTATGAAGTTGGGTTCGAGTGTATTGGCAAAGTTTCAATTGGTTGAGCCAATGAAGCGTTATTGAAGTTAAGTGAGACGTGAACGTGAATTCCATTCAAAACGTAAAATCGAAAGGTGCGACGCTTAATTCTAATAATTATTTATTTATTTATTTATTTATTTATTTATTTTTTGTAACCTAGAATAAAATCTATTCAAACCAAAACTCTAAAATAAATTCAACTCAAATTTTAATAGTAGAAAATCTGAAAAGGAAAGTTAATATTTTAAAAAAATAGATTTAAGAATTTAGCCGATAACTATTTTAGAAAACCTAAACTAAAGAAAGTCTTAATAAAATTCTAAATTAATTAAGGACACTCCTAATATGAAAAAAAATGGACACTAAAAGAAATTTAAAAGTTCAAAGATTTAGTTATTTAGTTAGTTAAATATATGAAAATAATAATGACAATGATAATACTAATAAACTTTTAAAAACTTTAATCTCTTATAGGAAAAAGAATAAAAATTTCAAATACGAAAAAGACTAAAATTTTGACAATTAGAAGTCTTATTTTGTTCGTAATTATTTTATTTAAGATATGAATGATTTATTTAAATCATAGAGACTAAGAAATTAAAGAACACTTATTTAATAAATTTTAATGCATGAAACTTATCACTAAAATAATTTTGAATAGTTAAAATTAGTTAAAATTAAAGAGTCATGAAATTATTATGAAACTTTAGTTAGGAAATTATTATAATAAATTTACTATTGCAGATCGACCATCGTAGACCAAATACTAGTGACGAAGTAGAAAGAAGGACGTCCGCAAATCCAGGTGGGCGGGATTTCTTACTCATCCGTATTATACGAATTTTAAATTCAAGGCATTTTATTTTAATAAGTTTAGAATAATTTGGATCATATTTATGAAATTGTATGACTTGATTGAAATGTTTGCTGATAACATGATAATTTATTATTATTAAATTTCATTGCATGCATTCATAGGAATTGCATAGTAATACTCTAGCATTCACTCATTTCATTTGCCATGAAAATTGCACATGTTATTTAATTGGTTAGATGCTAAATGTTTGTTGATTTCATATGATTGTTATTGTTGAAAACTAAAATAAAATTAAAGGATTATTAAGAATTCACGTACCGGTGCGATTGACGAGCCCGAGGTGGATTGCGATGGCATCTCCTATATGTCACCATTTGAGATCAATGAGCCACAAGGCAAATCGTAGGTATTCCCAACTGTAGTTGTCTGTGACAACTAGAAGTCTTTGGGAGTTAGTATGAGGATGTAGGAAGTACTCTATCTTAGGTTGTGATTTAAGTATCAATTTGATTTTAAACGATTATTGAGGCCTTTTAAGATTATATTGGATCACGAAGAATACTGAGAGGCATCTCAACCCTCTTCCGGTCTTAGATTACGACCAAAACCAACTGAATGTCTGAAACGCCTAATGTGTGAAAGTGTTTGTAATGTTTTGAGTTTTGATTTGTATAATGCATGTGATGCATAGGATTGATCCATTGGGCTTTCAAGCTCACCCAATATTTATTTTTTAGGTACTCACAAGAATGATGATCTGTGTCTTCAGTCCGAGGGAGCTACCAGTCAAGACTTTTGTGTTTAAGTCCTCTTTTTGCTGCAAACCTGAATAGACTAAGTACGTATTTTAATGTTTACTTTATAGTTGCTTGTAAAAGATGTTTTAGATTGTATGACTTAGACTATTTTATAAATATGTTTTTCAGTTTTGTTGAATTTTGAAAATTTTTATTCTGGTGCATGATTTTAAATTGCTGATTTAATTTCATTTATTTACTCTGATAATTAGTGAATTATACTAAAATTGACCAATTTTAAAGAGAAAAATTTTGTTTGACCGTCATTTTAAAAGAAAATTTTATTAAAGGACTTAAGTGACATTTCAACTCTTTGCGGACGATGAATCATCATATATATATATGGGGAAGTCCATATGAGAATTGGGGTGTTACAATACCCCAAGACTTGGAGATAGGATTTGCGTACCTCGGACTAGATAGAGTAAGCAGACCATACTAGATGAGGCCTATTTGACTAAGTATATGATGCATCCTGGCAGTAACAAGATGTATCAAAACCTCAGAAAGACCTACTGGTGGTGAGGAATGAAGAAAGATGTGGCTAAGTATGTCTCCAAGTGCTTAATATGTCAACAAGTGAAGGGAGAACACCAGAAAACCTCCAGAATGTTACAACTACTCCCTATCCCTAAATGGAACTAGGACAACATTGACATGGACTTTGTCACTGGGTTACCCAAAAACCAGAAAGGAGAGGAGACTGTATGGATAATTGTAGATCGTCTCACTAAAGTGGCTCATTTCCTACCAATTAGATCCATAGACCAATTCGATAAGTTAGGATAATTCTACATGAAAAATATAGTAAGATTTCATGGTGTAACAACGTGGGTCCGCTATGTACCAATATTGTCTCCACCTTAGCCACCACTGACTAGGTGTAGGGTTTTATTCTTAACAAGATTCGAACCTGAGTCTCCCAAAAGCACTTGGTATTAGTAAGCTTGCAATTGTTTATTTAGCCTAAGCATAGCTCTAGTGTCGGACCAATGTGGGATATTACAATCCACCTCCCTTAGAGCATCCTATCCTCATGACTCACACCACTGTCACACTTAGAGCGGTTTTGATACCATTTGTAACAACCTGAGCCCACAACATACCGAAATTGTCTCCACCTTAGCCACCACTGACTGGGTGTAAGGTTTTGTTCTTAGCAAGACTCAAACCTAAGTCTCCCAAAAGCCCTCGATACTAGTAAGGCTCGCAATTGCTCTTTTAGCCCAGGCATCGCTCTAATGTCCAACCGATGTGGGATATTACACATGGTGTGCCCAAGACAATAGTATCTAACCAAGACTTTCAATTCACTTCAAAGTTCTGGCAAAGTCTACAGAAGGAATTGGGTACCAAACTCACCATGAGTACTGTTTTTCACCCTTAGACTGACGGACAATCTGAAAGAGTTATACAGACGTTAGAAAACAAGTTGAGGTTTTGCATTCTGGACTTGAAGGACAACTGGAGTAAGTACCTACACCTTTCAGAATTTGCCTATAACAATAGTTATCAGGCCAATATAAAGACGACCCCATATGAAGCTATTTATGGGAGGCCCTACAAATCACCAACTTATTGGCCTAAACTTGAAGATCATGTACTTTTTGGGCCAAACTTGGTGGAAGATATGAATAACCAAGTCAAACTAATACATAGGAGATTGGCCACAACATAGAGTTGGCAAAAGAGTTATATGACAGGAGGAGGAGACCCCTAGAGTTTGAAATAGGAAACAAGGTATTCTTGAGGATAAGTCCTCAGAAAAAAATTAAGTAGTTTGGATATAAGGGGAAGTTGTTTGAATATATGTCCATTTGAGATACTTAGAAGAATCAGAGAATGCGCTTACAAGTTAGACCGACCGAACCAAATGACCTCAGCACGCAACGTGTTCCATGTATTGATGCAGAGAAAGTATGAACCTGATCCCTCGCCCATAATCCATTGGGAGGAGGTGAATATCCAAGATGATGCCATTTATGAAGAAGTGGCAGTGAGGATCTTTGATCACAAGGCACAAAACCAGAGAATGAAAGATATTTCCTTAGCCAAAGTCCTCTGAAAGCATCATGAAGTTGAGGAAGCCACCTGAGAGCAGGAAAGTAAAATGAAGGTGAAATATCCACACCTTTTTGCTAGGAATACCTCAGGAAATTACACCCAAATGAATGTGTACAAATTTCAAAGAACGAAATTTTTTTTAAGGAGGGTAGGTTGTAATACACTAGAAAATTTGTACATAATGAAATGAAATGATTCCTTTCAATTATATGTCTAATTAATTCAGTAGAAGTCCATTTGCTCAAAAAGTCTTAGTGAAATGAGGAATGAAAAGAAAGAAAGATAAATTTATAAAAATTCAGGTGCAACATTATTGAGGCTTAAATGTTAAATGAAATGAATTCATTAGAAGCTCATTTGTCAATATGGGTGTCATAAGAAGGGAATTAGAAAGTTGCTCAAAAGCATGGTCTCATGTGAGAGAAAATACAAAATAAAAACATTTACACACATAGTGGTGCGTCGTCCCACAAAAATAAAGAAGGAATGGAAGATAGAAACATTTACGTGATATCCCATCTAAGAGAAAATGGAAAGATGAAAAATTAGAAAGTCTCAAAACCATGTTAGTCACATGTATGCATACAGAAAACAAAATAGAAAGTTTCCAATATTAGAAGGTTACCCATGAGCACACCAAAGAAACCAAAAATGGGAGTTTCCAATATTAGAAGGTTCCACAATAGAAGTTGCTATGTGCACACAAGTACTTGAGTGTAACACACCGACACACCGGACACACCAAGTAACTCAAGGTACTGTCCCCTCCCCTTGGGGTTTTCTTTCGCCTCGACAGCTCAATGGTAGTGGGCTTCATAAAATCATGGTACTTATGCCCCAGGTCCTTGGTTTGAATCTCCACAAAGGCAAAAGAAAACCCTAAGGGAAAGGGACAGTACTTTGAGTTACCCAGTGTGTCCCGATGTGTTTAGTGTATCAGTGTGTTACAAAACCGACGCCTTTTTTTGTAACACACTGACACACCGGACACACCGGGTGACTCAAGGTACTGTCCCCTCCCCTTGGGGTTTTCTTTCGCCTCCGTAGAGATTCCAACCAAGGACCTAGGGCATAAGTACCTTAATTTCACGAAATTCACTACCATTGAGCTATAATACCCTAAAAACTTTGTACTTGATTAAATGAAATTCAAGATCAATTCAGTGAAATTGGGTGCAAAATGAAACCAGATGCATTTCAAGGCTAAATTTGAAAATTTTTCGAAAGTCTCATTTGGTGACCTTTACGGACCCAAGACAACTTTAAATGAAGTATGGTGTCATGAACCAACTAATGGGACAACATATCCAAAAATTAGAATAATTGGTCAAGGTTAAAGTTTTCATTTGCCAAACGCCCTTCAGAGGGTCTAAATTAGAAAGAATTGTCATTTAGGGTACTGCAGGAGATCGAAATGACCGAAATGAAACAGAATAACATGAACTAACAAAATGAATGACATACCCAAAAATTAGAACAATTGGTCGAGGTTAAGGTTTTTATTTGCCCAACACCCTTCAGGGGGTCCAAATTATAAATAATTGTCATTTAAGATACTTCGGGGGATCGAAATGACTCGAAATGAAATAGAATGACATGAACTAACAAAATGAATGATATATCCAAAGATCAGAACAATTGGCCAAGATTTGGATTTTCATTGCCTAGTGACCTCAGTGGGTCTTAAATAAGGAAAGTTTTTGAAGGAAAATCATCTTAGGGTCAAACCATACCTTAAAATGTGTATTAAGTTCATATGATTCCAAAACTATAGGATATAAATCATAATTCCATGTAAATAAAGAGATATTAACTATTATTTGATTTTTGTGAACCCATGAAGTCATGGTCACCCCCACTTGATTGTGTACACACACACCCACTTAAGCTAAAATCTGCCCAACCACGTATATATGTGTGTGCACACATGTGAGCAACCCTATTTAGATAGTTTTTTGAAACCAAAAAGAGCATCTTTGACTATTATATGGTGTTCTCTCAAATTTGATATTGTACACTCATGCTTGATGTCTAAGAAATTAGAGAATGAAAAAATATTCCTTGTATGTTTGTGTAATGAACAAGCAAGGAAACCAAAAAGGAAAGTTGTCATGAGCATGTGTAGGACGTCCCATTTGAATTAGAATATGATTTAAATCTCTTCTGTGTTCACACATTGTAACACCCCAGAACTTTTCGAGTGCACTATGTTGCGAGTAAATATAAAATAAAATGTTTATTTTGTAGAAAATGAAAATTTTAAAATAAAATAACAAAAAATAAAAAAATAAAAAAATAAATGAAACATTAGTTTATCAAAATTATTGGTAGATTAAAATTTTAGATTGGTTGAGAAAAAAAAAAAGAGAAAAGATAAATATTAGTTGACGAAATTATTAAGGAATTAAAGATTAAGATTGTTTGAGAAATATTGATTGATCGAAATCTTGTTCAAAAAATATATATGATAATAATAAATGAGTATTGGGGTAAAGAATGGTTATTTAAATAACTGGAAATCTTTGCAAATGCCTAAACGTGTGTAGGATTTAAAGGCAATAAGAGGAAATGAAATTATTAAGGGTATAGATGATTGCTTGATTAAAACAAATTAATTTAGAGCATTAGAGACATGTTAAAAAAAAAAAGGAAAAGAGAAGAATCTGGAAGTTGTTTGAAGAAACAAAGAGTTTGGGTCCGTGGCGAGGATGGAACGAACCAGAAAAATTTGGTTTTGGGATGAGGTTGGTCGAACAAATCTAGATTTTTGGGAAGAAAAATCCTAATTTGAGAAAAGGAAGCCGAAGGAGGAAAGAAGAAGAAGAACAGAGGAATCAGGAAGCACGAAGCGAAATCTGATTTTTTTTATTTCTGATTCCAATGTTCATTATAACAGAAGAAGATGGAAGCTGCAGGTTGGTTCGTGATGAAGATGAAACAAGACAACAAAAGGGGGTTTTTGAGGGTTAGGCGTGATTCAGATCTGGAAAAACAAAAAGCAAATTTTTAGATCTGATACGGTTTGGTTATGAAGAAGATGAAGAACGAGGAACATAGTGGTGATGATGAAAAACATGAAGCAGCTGGTATGAATCGTGAGTGCTGTTGTTTGCTGTCCGTTTTCTGCACAAAGAAGAAGACCATGATGTGTGTGCGTGTGTGATGACCGTGAAGCACAAATGGAAAACCAAAAAAATTTTGGTGTTGCTGCCTTGGGTCCGTGAAGAACAAAAATAGAAGGGTTGCTGGATTTTGATTTGAGGATTTTGATTGGGGTTTTGGGTTGGCCGAATGGTGAAAACGAAAGAGGAAGAGCAAAGAAAAAAAAAATTCAACTGAACATGATTTTGTTTGGTTTGTGATTTCTGGTCCCTAATGTTCAAGAACGAAAAATCCATCTATGGCTGGTCATTCTTGGTCATTAGTTTGTGAACAGCAAGAAGAAAATCTGGTTTATGTGGTTTGGGTTGGTGGGTCAGCAAAGAAATGGAAGAAGTAAGCAGTTGATTTTGGTTTATTTTTCTGGCTTTCCAGTTGTTAAAGATAGAGAAGACAGTGCCTCATTTTTGGGTTCCAACTCTAGTTTGAAGCTGGATTTGTGTATCATTTTGGGTTGAATCCTTGTTGGATGGGGCGTTTTAACTATGTTCTGGTGGGTAAGTGGAGCAAGGAACGTGATTGCTGATTTTGGCTGAATAGCAAACTGATTTGAGGATTTAATTTCTGGTTTTGGCCGATTGTGAAGAAGAGAAGGGATTAACTGATGAAGGAACCGGTTTTCTGATGTGCGTTCTTGATGGTTGAGTTTCTGGTTTCATGTTTACAGAACAGAGAAACGTGGTTTCAAAAGGCAAATTCTGATTTTGTTTTGATTAACATTGAAGGCTGCGAGTAGTGATGTCTGGTTGAGAAACTGAAGCATCGCTAAAGTTAAGTGAACGTGAACGTGAACTCAAGTGTGATGCTTATTTCAACTATTTATTTATTACTTAATTA
>JAJIYU010018021.1:0-11382 GCA_030144865.1 Tinospora cordifolia | reverse complement strand
AAAAATATAATATTATTTATAATTTAAAATAAATAATCTATGGTAAATTAATAATTATAAATTTTTTATAAGAATAAAAAAATCTCTAATTAAAAGTAAAACAATAATTTCGACAGAAGAATGAAAAATTATGAAAAGGTGATACTTAATTAATTATTTTTATAATCAGATCACGTTGATTATTTTCTCAACACTATTGTAGATTCCGAGAATAATCTAACGGATGAGTCTACATTAATGAGAGAATTAAAGTTAATAGTGACGAGTCAAGTTATCTTTCCAGGAACTCACATGTCAGATTTCCCTTTTAGCTTAGTCCTAACTTTTTTTTTTCTACATAATCGCCATTAGGGAAAGTCTTTTTAATACACAGCTATGTTCCTTCATTTACATCGGTCACCCTTTCTCATGTTTATTACTATATATAGTCATATATTACCCTTCATTTAAATTTCTTACCATCTTACACAAGAAGGGTAAGTAAACCATGAGCCAGTTACACCATTCATCCACATCACCTTTAGAACATTCCCTATTGCTCTATCATTTCCTTGGAACATCTATATAAACCCTTCAAGATGAGGGGCGTCTCATTATTTATTTCTCTTTTGATCACATGAGAGCTTAATCTATTTCTCATTTCTTTTGTTTTTGTTTTTCATGAGCTTTCAAGTTCATGGAAGGCTAATTTTTTTTGTTGGGACAAGAGAAAACCCTCTCCATTCTTCTCTTGGAATTCTTAGGTAACACTTGTATTTTATTTTACTTTATGTGTTCTCTCTTATTTTTGTTAAATTTTGTATTAAACTTCATATATTATATTATGTATTTTATATAGTTGATTTTACAAAATCTGATAAAAGATTGATGTATTTCATTTTTATCATAATGTGACATTTTGTATTTTTCTTTGATGTGTCATATCACGTATTTCACATATTAGAACTTTAGTTTTACTTTGATTTTTTTTATTATAGATACCTCTTTTGAAAAAATATTACTTTTTGATATACTTGGACTCAAAGATTTATCTTTGTGGATATAAAAATTCATTAGTTATTTTTATCTCTAATTATTTTACTCAGAAAAGACTAAGAGAGCAAAGAATTAGACCTATTTTAATGTCCTAGCCTTTCTTTCTTCTTATTATTCGTACATTATCAAAATATTATAATTATCTCATCTCTTTATCATTATTTTTTATTTTATCACATATAGCAAACGTTAGCTTTAAAGGTTCATCCTAATCCTTGTAGTTCGACTTTGGAGCTACCCAAGTTATTACTTGTTAAATTTACTCTAGTTATACTTATAATTTGTTACATCATTTACTTGATATCTAGAGTTCATTTATGTTATATCTTGTTAATTCATCATCTAAAGAATGTATTTTTACATCTTTTTATCTATTTAAAAGTATGCACATAAAATAAGCAATACTCGCATAAGGTAGTAAGAGCAAAAACAGAAGAATAAAAGACAATGATAATCCTTGAGATCAAATGACATTAGATGTTATCCAACTGGAGCGACAAACATAAGGAATAGAGAGAGCCTTGACGGGCACAATGGCTTGAATCATAACTGTGCAATGGGCAGTGTAGTGTATCTTGTGCACTGGAGATTAGGTGAGGAAAGTGGCTTCGCGGCAATGCTAGCTAAAACTACAAAATGAAGGAGGCAATTTTACAACAATTTGCTGGACCTAGCTTTAATACCATAAAAAGAATAAATTTCTTGTATATATATCAAAGTGTAAAAGAGTATATACACATAATTTTTTAGGAAATAAATGGTAATACATATATAATATGTAGAGATATTTATAGTATATATAAGATATGATATTATATATATTAACAATTTCAAAATATCTTTTTCACTGCTAGAACCATACATATTCATTGTGAAAATGAATTAGAAACATTATTCTCTATCTTATTTTATTATTTCGCTTCTATTCAAACTTTTAAAAAAAAATAATAATAATAAATTAACGGAATTTGTCAACCTAATTAAAAAAAAAAAAGATAAAAAGAAAGATTTTGAGTGTGGACTTCAATTTGTTTGTTTCTTTTTAAAGAAAAATCAAACATATATCTACCCTTTGATATTAAGGTCTCTCTAATTCTAATTGGGGTAGCCATGGGCTCAGTTGAGCTTGGTTGGGTTGGGATTGAAATCGAACACCGACTCAATTCAAATAAGTTAAGAAAAAAAAATAAAAAAAGTTTAAACAAACCTAACCCAATAGGAGTACAAAATAATAACTTTAGGATGATTGATGCACTTCAGCTTACAAATTCTTAATTCTAATTTTCTCAGCTAAAATATGAATATATCTATGAAATTTTTAAAGTGAAATATAAATATAAATATAATTTTGAACAATATTTTTATTCATGCTATTTAGTTCATAAGATTTTATGCTATCTAATAATAATATACAACTACATTTAAAAAAAAAAGTGATGATTAAAGAAATATTTAATATTTTTATGAATTTAGGTTTGTTTGGGTTGATCTGTAAAATCATTGCCTAACCCAATTTATAAGATTCAGCTTGGTTGGTAAGATGAGCGCCCCTAAATACTTAATATACTTAAAGAAACTGTGAAGATACAGAGCCAGGCATGTATACATAAAAGCTCTGAATGCATATACAACCATAAATATTTTCAGTTGGCAATCAAAATAACTTAGTTTAATCCAACAAATTAATAGTCTCTTAACCAAATAAATGTTTCATTATAATTTAAATTAAAAAAACTACTAAAGAACAAGGAATATATAAATTTTACAGTAATTTGTTTGAGGTAATAACATTTGCAAACACAAATTTATAAATTTATTCAGGCAATCAATTGTAGCAAATGGCTCAAGCCATGGAAACTTCATTTTCATTTTGGGGGATCATAGTTTATAGAATATTGATCATTTCAAGAAACTAAAATACATAGGGGGTGACATTAACAAGAAAGTCTGAGCATCAGTACTCCAAAGACAACCAAAATGATAGAATCTAAATGGTTCCATACTTCCTTTTATGCTCATTGGTACCATCAAAAGAACAATGAAGATTTTACCTCTTTTTCTCATGTTCTACAGTGTCCTGCAAGCCTGCAACTTCACATCTCCTTTGCTCAATCTCACACACCTCTGTTACTTCCTTCATGGCCAAGAAGAGTGTGACCTTGACAACCCAAGGCTCTTATGTACTTTATGTCTAATCTTTCTTAATCTCTGGTTACTACTAAAAGGTAGGTTTTTATAGTAAGGACATTGTTTCCTTTTGCAGGTTATACTAGAAAATGGTTTGCTGAAGCTTACAATATCAAAGCCAGATGGATCAGTGGTAGGCATACAATATGGAGGAATGGACAATCTCTTGGATGTGAAGTTGAATTCTTCTAGTAGAGGGTAGGCAATAACTTAAGCTTTACGAACATCCATTAACTATATACTACCATATACTAAAACTTTCGGGTAATCCATGAGGAAAAAAATTCAGGTACTGGGATGTCAACTGGAATTTGCCGGGTGGCCAAGATAGATATCAGTTGTACGTTTGAACATTTGTAGTTGGCTCATTTTCTTCAAACATTGTAATTTATGTAATTTTGTAGCTTCACATCAACAACAGTTCTAACAGAGGTTCTTTTTACTGTATGAAACCAGATTGACCACGGCGGATTACAGTGTCGTTAATTCAAGTGACAATTGTAAAGAGATTTCATTTAGAAGGAACTTTGATCCTACTTATAAAGGAATCACATTGCCGTTAAATATCGACAAGCGGTAGTGTGTTTTGATGTGTTCTTGGGGTTCTCGAAGCACTTTTAACCATGTGATTTTTAACATGTTACGTTAATTTCTGTTATGTACTTAGATTCATAATGAGGAGCGGTGTTTCGGGCTTCCATTGTTATTCAATCTACGAGCATCCAATGGGATTGCCCGCTTTTGATCTTGTGCAGACAAGAATGGTGTTTATGCTGAGAAGAGACAAGTAAAGTCTTGTCCTCGGTTCATTCCATGTCTCACATTTTAGTTTATCTATAAAGATCATGACTAGTAGTATTGATTGAATCATGAACTCTTGCAGGTTTCATTACATGGCAATTACAGATGAAAAGCAGAGGATAATGCCAATGCCAGAGGATAGACTTCCAGGCAGATGTGAAGAGCTCATAGTTCCAGAAGCTGTCTTGCTTACAAATCCAATCAATCCAGACCTCAAAGGAGAGGTACATATGCATATTAAGTCATAGAGAAATATTAGACGAAAATTGTGATGAATGTCATAAGTGTTCTTCCTTATCTTGATGAAATTTTGCAGGTTGATGACAAGTACCAATATTCTATGGACAATAAGGATGGAGGAGTTCATGGGTGGATAAGCTCTGGACCTATTATTGGGTTTTGGATCATTTTCCCCAGCAATGAGGCAAGAAACGGTGGACCAACTAAGCAAAATCTCACAGCCCACACTGGCCCAGCTTGCCTTGCTGTAAATCCTTTCATTTTTTTTGTCCCCTCTTCTTCTCAAGTCTTCCAAGTTGAAATGTATCAGAAAAACTGGGAGGAAAAAAAAGAAACTTTTCTTTCATTTTCTCGCATAGCTTTTGGGATATAAGTTATAGCTAATTTGTAGATGATAAACTGAGTATATCCATCGAATATAGATTTTAACACAATGATAAATAGACTAGATTTACAATAGGAAGGAAAGATTGATAAATTATCAGGCAGAACACTTCTGATACCATATTAGAGACTACTGGAGGTAAAGACTTAACTTGGGTATATAAAGAGAGTATAAATGTTAACGAGTGAGAATTTAGCGACTTTCTATGTGTTACTATTTGGCTCTACATCTTTTTGGATATTTTGTTGCACAGATGTTTCATGGCCTTCACTACATAGGAGATGAAATCATTGCTCATTTTAGTGAAGGCGAAGCGTGGAGAAAGGTCCTGGGCCCATTTTTCGTGTACCTAAATTCAACTCCGAATCCATCTGATGCACACAACCTATGGATAGATGCAAAGAAGCAGGTAATACTTAATAACAGGTTTATTTGTTTCGTTCAGATAGAAATTTAGACGTCTTAAAGATCATGAAGATGATTATTTGACCAAGTAACTAAACCATAGAATTAACTCAGACTCCTTTGTTTGTTCTCATGTTCTGGCTCATCCTAGAGGCTGTTTGAAGTGTCTTCCTGGCCTTATGATTTTGTCTCTTCACCTTATTTTCTCACTGGAAAAGAACGTGGATCAGCTTCAGGACAATTATCTGTTCAAGACAGGTAAATGACTCAGAATTTGTGATCAATATTCCCTATCTGGGGGTCCTCATATACTTTAATAAGTCTATTCATGTTAATAAGTTTGGGAGTTGCAGATATATTTCTGGATCTCTTGTCCCTGCTAAAAATGCTTATGTTGGTCTATCAATTGCAAGGACCGAAGGAGGTTGGGAAGTTGAAAGCAAGGTAAGTTGAATCACATCACATTAAGCTTGAAGTCCTCTATTGTAACATGGAATTTTTGATCAATTTTGTTTTTGTTCTCAGGGTTATCAGTTCTGGGTTCAAACAGATCCAGACGGATATTTCACCATCCCCAATGTTGTCCCAGGAGTTTATGGTTTGCATGGTTGGGTTCCGGGTTTTATTGGGAACTACCTCAGCAACTCACTTCTTACCATTTCTGCTGGTACGTCCTCGTATGTAGTTCATTTAAGATAGAATCCAAGAGATCAGCTTGATGAACCATACGTGTTTTTGTTAAATATTTCAGGGACAGAAGCTCAGCTTGGAAACTTGATCTTTGTACCACCCAGAAATGGCCCTACATTGTGGGAGATAGGCTATCCAGACCGCACGGCCTTTGGTTGCTATGTTCCTGATGTGGATCCATTATATGTGAACAAGTTATTTGTTAATAGCCCTGAAAAGTATAGTCATTTTTGCCTATATATTGACATCTAGTTGGATCTTCAACTTTTTTTTTCACCTTTATTTTGACTATACCCACATGAAAGAAACATATATAAATGCAGGTACAGACAATATGGCCTTTGGGACAGATACACGGATATAAATCCTCAGTCTGATCAGGTTTTCACCATAGGCGTCGATGATTTGAAAAAAGATTGGTTCTTTGTACAAGTAGACAGGTTGATCCTTTCTCTCCTTGTTACCCTTTATTTTATTTTATATTTTTTTTCATTTTAATTCAATTTGAAACCGTTCTGTAATTCATTTAAGGGTGTTACAGGAAGGAAGCAGAAAATTATGTTCCAACAACATGGAAAATCAAGTTCAATCTTGATTCAGTAACCAATGGAAACTACATGTTGAGGTTGGCCATAGCATCAGCCGAGCAGTCTGATTTTCAGGTAAGAGACTTCAGGACTTGAAGTTATTGTGAGATTTTTTTCATGATTTTTTGCTTATGAGTTCACTTCAACCATGACAGGTCCATGTAAATGATCTAGAAGGGAATCACCTTGTGTTTCAAGTTAGAAATTTAGGGACCGATAATGCTGTTGTTCGCCATGGTATTCATGGGCTACACCGGCTCTTCAATGTAGAGATTTCTTCAACGTTGTTGGTAAAGGGAGATAACATCATATTTCTAACACAAGCCAAGGGAGGAGATGCTGTTTGTGGGATTTTCTATGACTACATAAGACTTGAAGCTCCGCCACCGTCTTAGCTTTATAAGCCAACAATAGAATGAAAAATGTGGTTCAGAGTGATGGATGTCTAACCCATATTCTTGCTTTGAGTCTAATTCTTTTGATGGATTTCAACAGACAATGCAATAACACAAGGAAATAAGGGAATTCAAGAATCTGCTTGCCAAGAAAATCATAAACATGCAGTAGAATTGCTGTGGATATTTTCATTTCATCACTTGAAAGTAAGAAAGTTGTCAAAAATTAGACAATACAAAGCCTCTCCAAGAGTATCACAGAGCTATCAAAGCTTTAGCTTTATAACACTTTGAGACAAGTTCATCAATCACCCAAAAATGAGCTTGTTCTCTATACAAAAAGTTCATATTTATATCAGAGCTATCAATCTTTAGCTTTACAGCACTTGGAACAAGCTCATCAATCACCCAAGAATGAGCTTGTTTTTGTATACAAAAAGTTCATATTGACAAAGCAGAGAGTGAGTTTCTTCTTCTTTTACTTCTACTTTTTGCAGATTGTCAAAACCAAGCCATAGTGATCACTGGGCAAAACGGGCAATGTCAGCTTCTTCATCTCTTGTTTAACTTTCTTCTCCTTACAATACGACAAACCTGGTATTGCTTCCAATCCGATCATATCAATCTCACTCATTTTGAAGTCATGCAAGTTGCAAAAGAATCGATCTAGTCGCTTCTGAAGTGTTCTATTACCAGTTAACATTTTATTAGACTTAGTATCATAAGTAAAGCCATGATCACTGGGCCTTAGTTCTGTCCAGGCATCGGTCCACCCAGCAGGCAAGGGAAATCGGCCATCCTTATTGTCATCCCAATTCATATCACCAGCAAATATCATGTTGGTTGACCTGTTTAGAAAGTTGAGAGCCTCCTTTGCCTGAGCTACACGTTCTTTGCTGTACGTTTGATCCCATGTGGGAGGAGCAAGGCAGGGGCTCTCAAGATGGGTAGTGGCAATCACCAATGTCTTGCCTTGGCCAACTTCCACCTCGGTTACACAAAGTTCTCTACCCATGATAGAGTTGGAGAAAGGTTTACAGCTGAAGGATTTTACAGGTATTTTACTCAACTGTAAGTGATTTGAAGGACAGAATGAGTCATTTGCCAAATTAGTATCTCAAAAATAGACTGAAAAAATACAACATCCACTATGTCTACTTGCAACGTCTAAATAAAGGAGGGTGATTATAAAAATAATACTTTTTGGATAAATGTTTTTCAGTTGTTTACCTCGATTTGGAGAAAAGGGGTACAACCTCTGCAACTCTTAAGAATAAGCAAAAGCCTTAGGTTTATTCTATTAGCACTTAAACCTTGACCACAAAGAAAGGTCCATTTTAGAACAAAACTAGAAGCTAAATAGAGTTAACTAGATGTGGCTATACTTATAGAACCATCAATTCCCACCCAAATAGATCTCCCTAAATCCTTCATTTTATTTATATGATACAAATTTGAATAATACAAGATCAAAGAAACATTTCCACATAATTCTACTTTATGAAAAGATGTGTTTATCATATACCACGAAACATAGAGGAAGATAAGAATCTTACCTGCATGCAGAAATATGGTCTTGCTTGTGACATCTCATTTGAAACTGAACAACAATATGCTTTCCACCAGTTTGATTTCTGAAAAATGCTATATATGTTGGGCGTCACCTCCTGCATCCATTTCGATATGGAATCACTTATCTCATACTTGAAACGAAATTACGAGCAAATGCAAGAAAAGCATCCCAACCTGGAGGCAAATGACATCGGGAGAATATTGTTGGATAAGCTCGCCCAGCGCTTTCATCCTCTCAAACATTTCCAAGTCCTCTCGAAACCAAACGTTATAAGTCATAATCTTCAACTTACTCAATCCAGCATCTTGAGTGGTCACCTCCTCTACCACATCTCCGTCCCCTACATTAAGTTAGAATGTGAAGATAATGAAATTCATCCTTCAAAAGGCATTTAATATTTCAAGAACTTAAGTTTTGCATAATCGAAGAATAACAAAAGGACTGGAAGTGGGAATTCTGATTCTCACACTAGTACATGATAAAGCTCTACATAATTTAAAAAACAGGGACAAAATTTACGATCTGAACAATATATACATGCACTTAAAGATGAAATCAGTCTTCAATGTACTTACATAATTCCCTGTCTAAAGGATTAATACCATAAATTCATTTCTTTATCTTAAACAACATTTTCCAGAAAATCAAGAAAAGAGCAATTGTAAGATTTAATCCAGAACAAACTCAAAGAATTGAACACAAACCCAGGAAAGTTCCTTCATTCCTCGACGACTTAACAATTCTAGAACTGCCCGTTTCGCCAAAGCCACCAGAATCGTCCGGACTCCTTTCCAGAACCTTCCTCTTACAACATCGCTGCAAAGGAAAAAACACAGAGCCAACCGAGGAATCCAATTCGTCCTCGGGACCAATGCAGTCGAAAACCTCGAAACTGGGCAGCAGAGACGGCAAGGCCCGCGTCCCGCAGATCTCGCAGCAATTGTTAGAGATTGAGTTGGAGAAAGTGCAGGCCTTGCAAGACCATTTTGTACTGGAGGCAGACGAAGACGAACAAGAAGAAGATGGTAATGGAGATGCTAAGGGAGAGAGGCAGATTTGGCAAGTTGATTTCTGTGAGGGAGGGTTGAGAAAAGTGCATCTGGAACATGCCCATGAAGCTGCCATTGATATCAATGCGAGAGATGCGGATTCTTTTCTAGGGTTTCTGAGCAGTTGAGAATTGGTGAGAGAGAGGCAGAGCGCTGAGGACTGGAAGATGAAGAGCATTTAAAATGCTTGCAGCTTTTTGCCGCTTCAGAAGAAGTGTTGAGCCTAGCAAGGCGTCCAAATAAATTAAATTAAGAAATTAAGCAATTAAAAAACTAAAAAGAAAAAAAAAAAAAAAAAAAAAAAAAGCGAGAGAGTATTATTACAAAGACTAAATGACTATTTTCTTCTAAAATTTAATTAGGAACCAGTAATTAAAAGCTATTAAGGGCATTCTCAACGCTTGAGCGAGTGTTGAATATAATAAATGTTCGCTCAGGCATTGAGTCAACATTTTATTAAAAAATAAAAATTAAAAAATTAAAAAAATAGTCTACAGCGCATTAAATACACTGCAGACATATAAAGAGGGTGTTGAGTGTTCGATATGCACCAAGCATTCAATACCCCCAAATTTTTATTTTTTTATGATGATTTGGCACCTGGGGGCGCTCAATGGGCGCCAGCTCGGCGCTTATTGAGCGCCTGTTGGGGTTGCCCAAATATTACTGAGATTGAATATATTTATTAATCAAATTAAACCAACATAATCTAAGTTGAAATTCAAACTATTTGTGTTGATTATAAAATTGATTGAGTTTCACATTTTACCAATTTAATGAGTTTAAATAAAGTAAATGTTAACCTTACTGAATCTAACCTAATTCGTGTGCATCTTAATATTTAAAAAGAAACAGGTAAATATTTCAGATATAATTATTTTTAAGTAAATAGAAGAAAGCCTATATCACATGCCTGTCGTGTTTGGTTTATAATTCAAATATAATTTTTAAATATAATTTTAAAAAATGTATTTGATTCATTGAACTTAAGTAAATTTTTATCTAAAATCTACAAATTAGAAAAGTTTTTTTTAGAAATGACACAATGTTGTTGTCTAATTTTTTTAAAAAAATTTTTTGAGTTACAATCTATTGAGTAATGTGAAACTCTAGTCTTTACAAGCTATAATTAAGTTTTTGTCACATTAATACTATCTGAAATCATTTACAATATTTATAGTTCTTCGTTTTATATTATTTGGCTTTATTTTCCTGTGACCATTGCCATTGAGATGAAGAAAAAACCTTATGCCAAACCTTTAACCTTTGCTTAAAATAAGGTTAAATAGCCCCAAAACAACATATAAGTTAAACTAAAAACGAAAAGAAGAGACAGAGAGTAGTGAAGTTTGAAAATATTCAATATTATTTAAAAAAAAAAAAGATTTTTTGACTGAATCAACCATTCTAAATTTTTATGTTTCTAATATAGGAAAGCTTTGATTAGTTTTTTCAAAAATAATGAAACTTATTTCTTATTTTTAAAGAACACATCTAAATAAAGGTCTTTGTCATTGTCATAGGTAAATGAGATCAAAACCTCAAAATTTATTTTTGAGATATTTTGATAGATAGATGAGATCAAAAACCTCAAAATCTATTTTTGAGATATTTTGATAGATAGATGAGATCAAAAACCTCAAAATCTATTTTTGAGATATTTTGATAGAAATTTTGAAATATGAATCCTTCATCAAGAGCTCCCTGACAACTCGTAGTAACGGACCATACAAAGTGGATTAACAAGCAGAAGTCGAAAGACGGTGTGCCTTCTCTGCCCTATGGGTGGAGCTTGCCAAAATGTTTTACTGCCTTGAGTTTTTCTTCAGTGAAAACGGTGGGGGTCGTGGCATACTATGATGAACTTCAAGGCACGCACAAAGACTGTGACAATAGTTTTTTTTTTTTTTTTTGACATGATTTTAAATCTTAAACCTATAGTTACAAAAGAGTAACAATGACGAATACATTATACACCGTTCTTTGATTAGGTTATGATATCAAATATACAATTGACGGTGGCAACTAGGACTCA
>JAJIYU010018020.1:0-11433 GCA_030144865.1 Tinospora cordifolia | reverse complement strand
GCTTACTACTGTAAGCATCCCCTCTCTTTTTCCCAAATCTTTATTCCACGTGAGTGTGACACTGCTGCTCGTAGACTCAGCAAATTTCGTACTGTCCCAACTCATTCCCTTTTACGGTTAGAAGAATCCCCTTCATGAATTTCTGGTATCATTGTCAGGCAGGCGCTGCCTTGGGCTTTTTCATTGAACAAATGAAGAAAACTCAAAATAAGGAAAAGGTGTACAGATATGTTCATGCGCATGCATGCATATATATAGGAATGTAGTCATCAATCGAAGTAAAACAAGATAAATAATATGAGACACAAGATTGATAACACAATTTGGCTATGCTTATGTTTCTTAAGCCATGCCTAAGTAAAAAGCTTCCCTTAGATTGATAACACAGGACTAAACCGTGACCTTTAAACTGATACCCTACTTTACAGTGGGTTGTAGTAGAACTTTGGCAAGCCCACCTCACAATGAATCTACGCTGTAGACTTCTTAGAGTTTCAATCAGCCACCACTGACTCTCCAAGTATGGCACACTGATCTTGCAACTCCCTAAGTCACTCACAATGAAATTTTCTTTACAAGATTTTTCAATAATACAAGAAAGCAACAGAACAAAGAAATACACTAGATTTTACCATTGAATTCTTCACGTTTCATCTATTAGACTAATATATATTAATATGAGTATTTTAGTCTATTATTATTCTAAACATAAGGCTATATAAGCCAAACTTGTCTTTGTCTTTGTCTTGATTAATTATTCTTTAATGAAAATTCTAATAAAGATAATTTTCTTCTATCATGGTATTAGAGCCAACACGACGGCTGTATCACGGTGGCTTGGGATCGCCACTTTGTTTGGTTGTTGATCATCTGCTGCTACTGTTCTTGATTATGAACAGTAGAATCTCTGTTTGGTTGCCCCTATAGTTTGTCATCGTTTCTGCTCATCGTTCCTGTGCTCGCCATTTTTTTTGTGCTCCGCCATTTCCTGCATTCGTTTTGTGCGCAGCTCGTTGCACTGGCTTGCATACCTTCATCTCTGCTCTACTCACCATCTCTGTTTTGTTGATTGCTTCATTTCTGTTCCACTCACCATCTCTGTTCCACTCACCATCTCTGTTCATTTCCGTTCATTTCTGTTCTTCATTTGTTGATTGCTGATTGCTTCATTCTTTCTGGTTCGCGTGCTGCTCGCCATTGTTTTTGGTTCGCGTGCTGCTCGCCATTGTTTCTGGTTCGCGTGCGTGCTTTCTGGTTCGCTTCGCTGCTTCTTCGTCTTGTCTTGCTGCTGCTCTTCATCTCACCATCTGTGTTTTGCTCACCGTTCTTTTTGGTTCGCATCCCACCATTCCTTCTGCTCACCGTTGGCCGTCATCTCTGCCTGCTCACCGTGGTTTCTAGTTCACATGCTGGTCGCTGTGGTTTCTGGTTCGCTTCGTTGCTTCTCTGTTCCATCTTGCTGCTGTTCGTTGCACTGCCGGCCTGCTGCTCACGATTAGCTCATCTCCGCCTGCTGCTCGTGATTTGCTTGCCTGCTTAGTGCGCTATATTTTGGTTCGTTTGTGCTTTTGTTCTGTGCTCCGTTTCCAGACCTTCTTATTGCAAATGATTGCCACTGTTTTACTATTTAGCATTGTTGCTATGTTGTTTTGTGTTGCTCTGCTGTTTTCTGTGCGTTACTTGTCGTTGTGCATCTGCTACAAACTGGATTGAAAATTGTAAACCGTTCTGACTGGTGATCACTGTTCACTGGTTGTTAGTGTGCAACTATTGAGATTTGATTCTCTGTTTCACAATTTGGAGCTATTTATTATTATGGTGTGTGAACGA
Organism: Tinospora cordifolia; assembly: GCA_030144865.1. Lineage (NCBI taxonomy): Eukaryota > Viridiplantae > Streptophyta > Magnoliopsida > Ranunculales > Menispermaceae > Tinospora > Tinospora cordifolia. The sequence continues at coordinate 9,603 of JAJIYU010018020.1, read as the reverse complement.
GACAATTCTCTTCAATCTATTAGTGTTCGATTGGATGGCTGGAACTATTCCCATTGGAGTTATGTCATGAAGAATTTCTTGAAAGGCAAAAAGTTATGGGGTTACGTCACTGGCTCTTATACTAAGCCTATGGATCTGACTACTGAAAAATACATAGAGTTGTTGGATATTTGGGATGCTAATAATTCTAAAATCATTACTTAGATCAATAACTCTGTTGAGCAAACCATTGGCACTCAACTAGCAAAATTTGAGACTACTCAAGATGTATGAGACTACTTAGCAAGGTTGTATATCCAATCTAACTTTGCTAAACAATATCAATTGGAAGTTGATGTTCGTGCTGTTCGCCAAGGGACTATGAGTATACAAGAGTTTTATAATACTATGTCAAATCTTTGGGATCAACTAGCCCTTACTAAATCTAGTGAACTTCAAGCCTTTGCTCCATACATCTCTCGTAGAGAAGAAAACGTCTTGTTTAATTTTTAATGGTTGTTCGAGATGATTTTGAAAGTTTTCGTGGTACAATATTGCATCGTAATCCGCTTCCCTCAGTCGACTCTATGGTTAATGAACTTTTAGCTGATGAGATTAAATTGAAGTCTCAAGCAGGCAAAGGACTTCTTCCCGTACCTGATCCTTCTGTTTTGGCCGTCCCACGTCGGTCCTTCACCTCCTCCCAAACCAAGCGACATGCTAAGGTTGGCCCTGACGAATGTAGTTTTTGTAAACAAAAGGGTCCTTAGAAATCTCAGTGCCCTCAACTATTGCGCAAATCTTCCACTTGGAAATCACAACGTGGCTCGCAGTCTTCACACACTAGCTCTACTATATCTGGCTCATCTTCATCTCCTTCTCCCAATTTTGCTACACTTGTTGAATAGTTTCAGAAGTTTCTTACAGTTAAGCCTCATGCCATATCAACATCCTCATCTTTGAGAAGTTCTATAGATGTGTTCCCGACTACTCTTTCTTACGAGTGTTTGGATGTGCTTGTTTTGTTCTACGTTCAACAGTGAAAGCAATAAGTTATCTTTCCGCTCAGCTCTTTGTGTTTTCCTTGGTTATGGTGATGGTCAAAAAGACTATCGTTGTTTTGATCCTTCTACTAACAAATTATATGTTTTTCGTTATGTCTTCTTTCTTGAACGCATTCCTTTCTTCTCTATTTCCTCTACTGCTCCTAATGTTTTCAAATCTGACCTAATTCGAGTTGATCCATTTTCTGTTGATCCTATTGACATGCCTTCTGATGTAACCTCCTCTCCCGCCACTTCTTCCCCTTCATCTTGCAGGGATACTATACAGCATACGGATGTTGATGTTCCATCATATGTGGTTCCAATCGCACCATCTTCAACTGCTCCCAATGCCTCTCCCCTTCCTATGCCTTCTCAATCATCTGACGAGATTGTTGTTCCTCGTGCATCCCGTTATCCTCGACGTCTTCATAAGTCCACTCACATGCCAGACTTCTCTTATAATTTTTATTCTCAATCATTTTTCACTTTTTTGTCTCTATTCATAATTTTTCTGAGCCCCTTTCCTATAAGGAGGCCGTATTTGATCCTTTATGGCAACACGCCATGACTGAAGAACTCACTGCTCTCGACAAGACAACAACTTGGGATTTGATTCCACTGCCACCTGGTAAAACCCAGTTGGTTCTCGTTGGGTTTATAAGATCAATACCAAGTCTGATGGTACCATTGATCGTTACAGAGCACGGGTAGTTGCTAAAGGTTTCACCTAACAATATGGGATGGACTATGAGGAAACTTTTGCTCCAGTTGCAAAAATGACTATTGTACGTACTCTTCTTGCTGTTGCATCTTCTTGTCAATGGCATCTCTCAAATGGATGTCAAGAATGTCTTTTTACATGGGGATCTTAAAGAAGAAGTTTATATAACTCCTCCTTTAGGTGTTGCTCACGCCCCTGGTCATGTTTGCAAACTGAAGAAAGCTCTATATGGTCTCAAACAAGCTCCTCGCGCTTGGTTTGAAAAATTCTCTACAGTGATTGCTTCTTTTAACTTTACATCCAGTGCTTTTGACTCTGCCTTATTTGTGCGTTCTACATCTGCAGGCCGCAACCTCCTACTTTTATATGTTGATGACATGATTATTACAGGTAATGATTAACCTGGTATTGGTGCATTAAAGTTGGAATTAACTCGTCACTTTGAGATGAAGGATTTAGGCATTCTTCGATATTTCTTAGGTATTGAAGTTGATTATACTCCTACAGGCCTTATTCTTTCTCAGTCTAAATATACTGGTGATATCATCCAACGTGCACGTATGACAGATACTCGAACTGTTGACACTCCTATTGAGCAAAATGTTCGTTATACATCCACAGGTGGTACACCTCTGCCTGATGCCTCTCTCTATCGTACTATTGTTGGCAGTTAGGTTTATTTAACCATTACTCGTCCCGATATTGCCTATGTTGTTCATATTGTCAGTCAATTTGTTGGTTCCCCCACTACTAGTCATTAGGTTGCTGTTCTTCGCATTCTTCGTTATCTTCGTGGTATTATGTATCAAAGTTTTCTCTTTTCCTCATCTTCTTCCTTGGAGCTTCGTGCCTATTCTGATGTTGACTGGGCTAGTGATCCTATTGATCGCAAATCAGTTACTGGTTTCTGCATTTTCTTAGATGATTCTTTGATTTCTTGGAAGAGCAAAAAACAATCTGTTGTTTCTCGGTCTTCTACTGAAGCTGAATATCGTGCTATGACTTCTATTACTGTAGAGATTATCAGGTTACGGAGAATGCTTCTCGATATAAGCATTTCCATTGCTTCTCCTACTCTTATGTATTGTGACAATTAGAGTGCCATTCAGATTGCTCACAATTCAGTGTTTCATGAGCGAACAAAGCATATTGAGATTGACTGTCACTTCACACGTCATCATTTGCAAGCCAATACCATTACCTTGCCCTTTGTGCCCTCCTCATTGCAACTTGTAGATCTCCTTACAAAATCGCATTCTATTCAACGATTTTGCTTTCTTGTTGGCAAACTCTCGATACTAGTTCCATCGACATCTTGAGTTTGAGGGGGGATATTAGACTAATATATTAATATGGGTATTTTAGTCTATTATTACTCTAAACATAAGGCTATATAAGCCAAACTTTGCCTTTGTCTTGATTAATTATTCTTTAATGAAAACCCTAATAAAGATGATTTTCTTCTATCATCATCGAGGTACTTGACTTGTTGGCTTTTGAGTGTATTTATAAACAATAACAGAAAATTCTTTTAGGATCTGCTAAATCACATTATTGCATGTATCATCGCAAGAATTATGGAACATTAAATCTTCAATCACTGAAAATCTGGCAAGTCGACTGATCTCTGGTGTAAGAACATTTCTTCAAAGGTGAATTAGGAATATGCCTATTGAGAAAGTATCATGTTCACACTTATTATAGCAAGATATTCAAAATTTAAAAAGCATGCCATGTTAGCCCATTGCTATATGATTTCGTCCAACAAATAGGATCATTTAAAATTTTAATTCAAAATTAATTTTCTTTCTAGAAGATTTAAATATGGGGTAAAAGGAAACACTCTCAGTGCTTGTTGTCTAACAGACGTCCTAATTAAGTCATGCTTCTATATGCACAAATTATCCTTATTCTAAAACGTCATATGATTTATCAGCTTTGTTTAGCAAGAATGTGCCAGCAATGTATGGAGACAATTTAAACATTCTCTTGCTATTGAACATTTTATTGTGATTGTTGGAGTAACTGTTTCCATTTCAATGTACTTTTCATTGAATGAAGATCTTATGATGGATATGCATAATTACACATGATATGGCCAAGGCACATGCCAAATGATCATCAAACATGCCCACAATGTTGTCACAGCATTATGACGTCTACTTAACGGGTCGTCTGGTATGAGGTAATTTTAGACATAAAAATAAGACTCATGAAGATTTTCATGTAATTTTACATGAAAATCTTCACAATTCTCATTCTTATCCCTAAGACTACCCTCTATCAAACTGGCTAGTAAGTGTCCGCGTTGCCTACTGGTTCTAACATACACACACACAATATACATAAATGCATATATATATATATATATGCATTTATGTATATTGTGAGCAAATGTGAATATAACCAGATAATAATAGTATATAACATGCAAGCACCTCACTTTTACAGAGCAGAGAGATGCGTCACAACTTTGTTCAAATTTTCTTTGGGCAAAATTTGATATTTATAAAATTGGTTGCACAAAGTGTGAGGTAGAGAGCACCATTCTGAAACTGATATAGTTTTCAATCACTTCATATCTAAACTGCTGCTTACTTTAATTTGACCTCTTCTTTGAAAATAGAAGGAAGCTGACACATAACCACCAAAATAACAACTAAATCTGACTGTTGGGATTAGGTATTAACTTTCCGCAGATTGTGACATTAGTGATTCATAAAATGTAGAGACTAGGTTTGATCCAACTCTTCAGAAAATCTTTGCAAAATTTTAAGGTGTACCAACGAATACCCTGTATCCAATAACCTTTGTGAAAGAGCAAAAACAATACATAGTATTACAAAAATAATTAAGAATGAAATCGTGGCTACTGAACTACATGAGAAAACCATATATAGATGCAAAATTTCGTTGGGCAGAAAGAAAGAATTTTTTTAAAGATACTGCAGTCAATTCTTAGCACAAGAAACAAAATATTTGTCACAGTAAATAAATTTGATTTCACAAATAGTTCCAAACTAGATGCAAAATTTTCCTTAATGTCCATGTTGAGGATTTTTGGAGTGCCATGATTGACCCAAAGGACAAAGGTTTAGCAAGAGAGAAAAAAATAATAAAAATGCTGTAACAGTCCGTATTTTTGGACATTAAGTTGACGGGTTCAATATATATTTTATGTATCAATTAATGAATTATAAATAAAAAATATATAATTTTATGAAAATACGTAATTTTTTGACAATGATATTAATTAATAAGTGTATTATTTGAAAAATTAAATAAATAAAAAATAATGAAATAATTATTTAGTGAAAGTTAAGTTGAAAAATAAATGAAACTGATGAATGAAACAAATTAATAACTATATATAATAATAATAATAATAATAATAATAATAATAATAATAATAAAAGAGATAACCATGCTTTGTTAGATCATGGTAATGAAAAGATAAATAGGATAAATGAAATAATAATGAGATAGAGATAAGACCAAATGGAATGATGTTATCTACTCATTAATGGGTGGTAGGACTCACCTTAAACTCATCCCACTAGCAATTATAATTACCCCCTCTCCAGTTCATTTCTTGCTCATCAACACCATCCAAGAAATCCAAGGGAAAAAAACAAGAGAAGAATAGAAAGAAAGAAAAAAAAAAGAAAGAAAAAGAAGAAGAAAATGAAAGAAAAGAGGAAAAGAAAAGTTGCACATTTTTTAGGATCCGATAATTTGAGTAATTTAGTTTTATCTCTTTTCAATTCAGAATTATTATAAGAATTGCGAATTACAGTTTTTATAGTGTAGTTTTCAATAAAAATTTTAATTTATTGTGTAAATCAAAACTAGGATGTATTTTTTGTAACACCCCAGTTTTTGAAACATTCACAATTACTATATTGATCCCATACTTAAATATACATACACATACATATTCATTTTTGTCACATGACATCGTTGAGAATTAGAATATTACTTGTTTTACATATCAATAATAATTCTCCTGGTCCCACTAAGTCACATCCCATAAAATCATATGAGTAAAGAAAAAAACAACAAATAGATTTATAACTAAAAACATGAGATGACATATTTGTTTAATTTAACTCAAAATAATCAAACTAACATCCGACCCCATGGTCGAGTTCCAAATAATAATTTAATAAATAAAATAGTCAACGATGATCTAGACCCACACTCTACTAAAATAGGAAACAACTTTTAATTTAGAAATAACCTCGTCAGCAAAGTCTACTACTATTAAACTATTATGTGCTGTCTTGTCGACGTAAGCTTTCTCTTATTGGTTACTTGAAAAATAAGAAGTGAGGTGAACTCAAACAGTCTAGTGGATCATACACAATACATCTCAAACATTATTAAAGTCAAAACACAGAATATGAAAATACTTGTCAAATATTAGACATTTCAAACAATTTAATTATTTTTTAGTTGAAATTCAGACCGAAAGAACCATCCTTCGTGTTCTCATAAAAACAACGAGCGCCCAATGCTAATGACAAGGAGGGTCATGCCTAGCTAGCATCCAATGTCTGGGGACTAGGATCCAACTTCGTGTTCCATTTCAAATATAGTATCAATTTCATAATTTGAGAACATTCATAGTGATTAATTGTGATTCACTAAGCTGGTACGTGGTGCGGTTCTTGATTACAGTGATCTTAAAGTGTTTAATAAGATCAAGTGTTTAGCATGTTCAACGTTTTATATTTTCCACACATAACTTAAATATATTATGAAGACATAAATTTAGAATGCACACGATTATAACACATGTTATTCAACACATAAAACATACCACTCATTATATCATACATGCATGAAATCAGTCAATCACAATTATGACATAATCATACCTAGCATGCTTTTAGTTATTCAATCAAATAAACATACAATCACATTCCATACTTAAAACTAAAATAATACGAAAGAGTATGACAACCCTTTCTACCTTTTTAGTGCGAATCTTCAAATCCTTTTCTTCGTGTATTGTAGTCCTAATGTCTTGAGTTCTCAACCTATGATTTTTTTTTGAATTATAATCGTCAACTCATAATTTTAGTATAACCCAAATTTTATACTATTTATCTAATTATATATATAATCAATGTTATTTTAGCATATCATACTACATTTAAGATACTAAATTCTAGTCACTATTTATTTTTTTTGATGTAATAAATATTTATGTATATACATCAATAGTACGTATAGACATACCAAGAAATAGTATACACATATACGTAAATAATATAAAAATATACATATTTATATATAAATATATCAATAGCTTTGTATATAAATTTAAAAATATATCATTAGATTATGAGCCCATTATGCGTATATATATGTATATCTACATATTCTGTTATAAATATATATTTTACCCATGTATATATAAAATCTGTTATATATTATATATAATAATCTGTTATGTAAGTTTCAGTTTCTATGAATCATTATATATATTATAAATCATTATATAAGATCTGTCAACTTTTATCTTATATTAATCATTATATTACATTACTTATATATATCAATCAATCCATGATCGTATATACATGTAATCTACTATTAACATATAATCGCTATATACATATAATCTGCTATCAACAGTTTATGTATGTAATTTGCTATTAACAGTTTATGCATGTTCTGCCGTTATACATATAATCTACTAATCTGATAATTTTCTATTTTCCTTTGCATCATATCTTTTAGGTGTACAGACCTTTTAATCCATGATATTGATCATGCGTTGTAATTAATGTCAACTCCCAATATATATATATATATATATATATATATGTATGTATGTATGTATGTATACGTATGTGTATATTTGATTAATTTTAGCATGTAGATGATCATGCCAACTGCACTATTAAATATTCAAATACACGTATGTAGCTTTGCATATACATGTATTAATTCTAATAATAATAATAATAATAATAAGAAAAAAAGTAATGAGATGATTGTACTTTATGAAATATTCTCACAAGCTCCCTCTTGCCCCGAAGTTACATTGAGTAATGAGACGATTGAGGGGTGAAAAACACTGGGCCAAGAGGGGCCTGGGTCGGCCAGGCCCAGCCCTAGGTCTGCCTAGGCCTGACCTCATCATTTTTTTTTGTATTTTCTTTCCCTTTTGTATATACTACTATATATATATATACACCAAAATTTTATATTTTTTTCTAAAATTATTAAAAAATTTATCATTTTTCATCAAAATATTTCAATTATACATCATTTTCAACATTTATACTATTATTTTTGTAATAATAGAATAATCCTCCAAAAATTTCATTTTTCTTCAAAAAATTCCAAAAATTACTTTAAAAATTCAATAATTCGTCCTAAAATTCATTTATCTCAAGAAACACATTTTCCTTATAGTTACATGTGTTTTTTCTTCAAAATTACATTTTTTCTGTAATTCTATTTTTTTCAATAAATAAATTCAAAATTGAGAAAATTTGAAAAAATTTCATATATTTTCATTAAAATTCAAGAAAATACACAAAATATACATGTGTCGGATTCGTCAATCCGATATCTAAAATATGGGTCGTCACAGTCTCCCTTCCTTAAATTAAATTTCGTCCTTGAAATTTTCTAATACACTAAAGGTCAAGGGGCAACTCCCATAATCTCGAGGAAATGACTTGTCATATAGTCCTCTTGCTTCTAAGTGTCCTGCTCGGCATTGTAGAATTGCCAACGTACCCGTACCATTGGTATCTCCTTTGTAACACCCCACCTCCCAAGTCCCATCTTCTACGTCATCTGACGGTTCAATTCTATTTGATAAAAAAATCTTGGAATACCCGAGAGACGGGCCTGTGCTACATTTTCTTCTTCTTAGACCCAAATGCATTAGGGTTACAGTGTATATTAGTCTATGTACAAAAATAACATCATAGTAAAGAAGATCCTTCATGTGTTCATTTAACAATTCAAAGTATAATATTCCATTACAGCGAAAATAAATTTAAAGCTGAAAATACATGAGTTCACTTGGGCCTATTTGCCCCACATTAAATTAAATAAAAACTTTCTAATGAACAATCTCCGCACAGGCTGATCAATTTCCTGTTGTGAAAAATGAGGGGGTGAGCTATACATCCCAGTGAATCATTCCATCTATTTAATCCATTATTCCAACCAGACAATGCAAGCAGATCAAACATTTTCAAATATTAATTCGATTCACCCAACATATTAATTCAGTCGTAATTTAGACCGAACGGGAATACCCTCTGTGCTCTAGATCTAGGGAGAGAGATCAATTCTGAAACTCAAACCCATTTCCAATGGGATCATTTTTGAAACCTGTTCCATGCTGGTGTCAGTATTGATAGCCAGTTCCAATTCTACATGGAACACAGAAAGTCCCTGTACCAGTACGTGATTCAAATCTCATTTAATCTGACTTTTGTGTGCAAGAACATGGTAGATAAATATTTCAACAGAAATTAAACATACCACAGTATAACATGATAAATCAACAAAAACACAGATGCTCGATTTCTGATGTAGAAGATGGTACGAGACGCAACTACAAAGCATACTCTCTCAAACAGGAAAACGACTTTCGATTTCTGATGTACAAGATCGTACAAGACGCAACTACAGAGCATGCTCTCTTGGTCATGCAACATGATCAATGAAAAACATAAATGCAAAGAACAAAAATAAAAACGTAAAAGAATTAAACTAACCAAACAAGCAAGCATCATCTAAATCAAAATAATAAATTAAAAGAAAGGAAAGAAACTCACATCGAGATCGCTTCCTAAATTATTTGTAGCACTTCGTGGCTAC
>JAJIYU010018019.1:0-11388 GCA_030144865.1 Tinospora cordifolia | reverse complement strand
TAAATGCATATTATACTAAATATGAGTAAATACACTACATTTTCTATTATATTAATGCACATTATAAATAAAATACGTATAATATAATTAATCTACTATGCAACTAACAGTCCTATAGTGACTGCGGTAATTGCGGGAGAAACCTAGAAACAAAACAGGGAAGTGCATTCTGGTGAGCGCGGTCGGTCCTATAGTGACCGCGATAATTGCGGGAAAACCCCAGAAACAAAATAGGGAAGTGCATTCTGGTGACCGCGGTCCGTGTCTGAGCGACTGCGGTAATCACGCAAAAAACTCAAAAATGAACAATGTGCACCAGTCTGTCTACCACGGTAGTTGCACAATGACCGCGGTCATGTTACAGTGACCGCGGTAATTCGTCGATTTCTATATAAACGAACATGCACAGAAAACCCTAGATCTGAATTTTTTCTCCGCAAATCATTGATTTCTCTCTCTCGCCCTCACCAAACTTTCTCATCTCATTTCTTAAGTGTTCTTTTGAGTTCTAAGGGTGGTTTGAGCCCCTTCAAACCATTCTCTACCGTTTTCAAGCTCAGATCCGCCAAGAGCAACATCAACAAGGGTGGATTCGGGTTGAGGCACGCTTGGAAAAGGTCTTGTGCAAAGGTAAATCTCGAAACCTTCTTGAGATCATGTTTTCTTAGCTTTTTAAACCACTTTTATCAAATGTAGTCCATTTTTCCTTGAGTTAATGTGTGTTTTAAACTCAATGACCAAGCATTGAGGTGCTAAGCTCATGTCACCGACCTCGGCGACCGCGGCAATGCGACATGCACCGGTGTTCCATTATTTTGTTCTGATTTTGGGTGCATTTGAAACACATGCGCCAAGAACACAAACCTTAGGGTTTTGGTTGTGCCATGAATGTCTTAGACTCACGTATTCTCATTGTTTAAAAACCTTATAGATTGATAATCTGAGGCGTGCACGGCGAGGAGAAAGGCGCAAGATTGAAGAGTACTAATGTGGGTGTGATTTTCTTACTCCCTAGCCTTATCCAAATTTTGAATGCATAACATGATATTTTGGTTAGCTTAAGATATGTTTAAAAACATGCTAGGACTTGCTTGATTGACCTTGTTTGGGCTTGACTTGGTGTATGTCCTTGATGCATGGGTGTTTGTGCCATAACATGCTAGATAGAGATTTCTATGTGTTGATCTTCATGAATGGCTGAATGCATCGATTTTGTTTTACTTTGAATGTTACATTGATGATCACGTATGACTTGGAATAACATGTATGACTAAAGAACATTAAATTAAGATTAATAAATTCACGTACTGGCATGGTGACCAGCCTTAGGGTGTCATCGTGAGTGTCCCTACCCGAGCTAACTGTGACAGCTGATTGTGTCTTCGGACGGAAAGTCACTGCGGACTTCCATCCTTAGACTGTGGTCCCGAAGGTAACTGGCCCTCGGGCGTTACCCCCAGATTCGCTCTCGGACCACACAAGGGATACCGATGGTTATGGACTCTTTCGGTCTTAGATGATACCAAAACAATAAATTGTGTGAAACGCCTAATATAATAAAAGCGATTGCATGTTTTGTATTTTGGTTTATATAATGCTAGTGATGTATAGGAATGATCCACTGAGCTCTCGAGCTCACCCCACATTTTCTATTGTAGGTGATCATTGACACCGCAGGAGTAGGCCAGCATACGGGCTGTTATTTTGGGTAGTGACCTCGCTGGAAGGTTGTTATAGTTTTCAGTTTTTTTTTTTGAGTTTACCGTTGTATCATTTTGTTATAAATAATATTTTAGCGTTTAACTTGAGTTAGACATGTGTCCTCTTTACCTCTAAATTGTTTCACGTGTAAATTAAATATTTTGGAACTTAGGCCATTGGGCCATGTTTTGTCTTCATACTATGCTTTGGAAATGAATTTGAAATGTTATTCCGCTGCAAAGTATTTCACTTGGTCAAATATAAACTCACTTCGGATTTATGAATGAATTGAATTCCGCTGCATGCATTTTTAATGAATTTCACATCTATTGAAAGAAACGATTATTTTGGTGGACATTGTATATTTTAAATTTTAACTTCGTAACCTATTTAAAATAAATGTATGAAACATGAGACTGAAAAAGAAAGAGAAACGAACCACGTGGCCGCCGGCTCTTGGCGAATGAACAGATGACCCGGCGTCTCCCATCGAACGAACGAACGGGCGCACACTGTCTCCGTGCGCGACCCCGCGACGGATTGTCGCAACAGAGATAGAGATGGATACTGGGAGCCGGGGTGTCACAGATCATGATAGCAAATTTATTTTGATTTTGTGTCATTATAGGTAATGGTCTAAGATTGGAAGAAAAAATAATTATATTTTCTTGAATGATAATGTAACACCCCGCCTCCCAAGTCTCATCTTCCACGTCATCTGACAGTTCAACTCTGTTTGATAAAAAATCTTGGGATGCTCGAGAGACGGGCCCGTGCTACATTTTCTTCTTCTTGGACCCAAATCCATTAGGATTCCTCTGTACATTAGTCTATGTACAAAATGACATCATAGTAAATAAGATTCTTCATTTATTCATTCGAAAATTTCGAGTACAATAATTTATTACAGCAAAAAATAAATTCAAAGCTGAAATATATGATTTAGCTTGGGCCGATGCGCCCTACATTGAAATAAATAAAACCTTTCAATAAGCTGATTAATTCCCTGAGATGTGAAAAAGAGGGGGGGTGAGCTAAAAAGCTCAGTGAATCATTCCATCTATTTAATCCATTATTTCAACCAAACAATGCAAACATATCAAATACTTTCAGAGATTAATTCGATTCATCCAATATATTAATTCAGTCGTAATTTAGATCGAACGGGAATAACCTCTGTGCTCCAGATCTAAAGAGAGCGATCAATTCTGAAACTCAAACTCATCTCTAGTAGGATCATTTTTGAAACCCGTTCCATTATGGTGTCAGTATTGACAGCCAGTTTCAATTCTATATGGAACACAAAAAGTCCCTCGTACCGGTACGTGGTTGAAATCTTATTTAATCTTATTTTTGTGTGCAAGAACATAGTAAATAAATATTTCAATAGTAATTAAACATACCAACAGTATAACATCATAAATAAATAGAAGCATAGATTTTCGATTTCTGATGTAGAAGATCGTACGAGACCCAAATTTCGGTTATTACATCACTAAAATTTTAGGTATTACAGATAAATTATTAATTTAAGTATTTGATATGTTGATCTCGTGAATATGTATAATTTGATTTGTTGTACAAGAAAAAACTTAGAAAAAAAAAACTATAAAGTAATTAATAAGAAAAATGTAGGGAATGAAAGGTGCGTACAATATTACACAACTAAAGAACAAAATGAGAAAACTAAAAAATAAAGGAGACACAAAGATTTAACGTGGTGAAACTCTCAATGTGAGATAAACATCTACGGGCAAGATGCAAAAGGAATCATTATGAATAACAAATTACAACATTCTTTCTTCATTCAAGGAGAAAACAAAGAGAATCTCTCTCTCTTGAATTAGAAGAAAACTAAAGAGAAGAATGAGATTAGATGATTTGAGAAAAATAGAATAGTGGTATTTATAGGTATCATCTTGCTCACATTCAAGTTGTATGCAAGTTATGCAACTTGTACACATGGCACACCACTCCATACACCAAACCTTATGACAATGCTTTTACCTTTTTTTTTTCATTTGCCCACTTAAAACATTGTGACAATATTTTAATTCTTTTTGTTCTTGCCAATTCCTATTGTTTATGTATTAGCCAGGCCAAATAAGGATTTACACCATTCAAACTTGTTAGTATTGATTGGTTTGGTTAAGATATCCACTATGTTCTCCTTCATGTGAATTTTCTACATATCCACACTTTCATCATCTACTACTTCTTGAGCAAAGTGGGTGTAATTCAGTGCAGCGACAATCAATGAAGTCTATGGCCTGTCTGCAGACTCACCAGACGAGTATTACAACTTCCTTCCCATATTCGATCCAAATGAGGTGTTGAGGACTTTATGTGTTAACGGGGCCTCATGGATTTGCTACAACAACCAGTCCGTCAACTTGGTTAAGACTACATTTAAGACCCTCGTTAAGGTTTGGTTATACCTGGTTTGTGTTAATCTTCTTCCTTCCTTAGTTATTAACAACGTCACTGTAGAGCGGGCTATTTTAGTCCACTGTATCATGAAAGGGCTCCCAATCAATATTGGGACAATCATTTCCAGTTCCATCAAGTCTGTCATTAACAATACCAATGTAGGTTTTCTTCACCCTACCCTCATCACGGAGCTGTGCCGGAGAGTCAGGGTTGTTTGGGAGAAGAGTGAGCCCCTATTGAAGATGAAGGATCATATTGTGGTGAAGATGCTCACTTCTTAGTTCGCTAAGAGGTGTCGGGCCTCTACCGAGTCACCCCCACCAGCTGCTGACTTGGCTAGCTCTACACCTGCCCCTGCACCTCCTTCTGATGCACCACCATCCTCTTCAGTTGCTGCTGCGCCCTCCTCTACTGAGCACATCATGATGCATTGGATGGCGTATCTCACTCAGTGGCTACACCACAAGGATCCGAGCATGGCCCAGGCTTATCTTCCTCCTTCTTGTTGCCTACCCTACTTGGTGATGCCTGTTGTGCACCACCAGCGCACCCGACTCCACCGATTAGCGATAATGCAGATGATGATGGCGGCGATATTAATGATTTCATTACCGAGGAAGAAGTCTTTGGAGATGACCTCTGAGCCTTGGTTTCCTTTATTTTTTTATTGTTTTTTTTTTGCTTTTGAAACTTCATTTGTGTATTATGGATAGTTATTCTGATGATGCATTACTCTATGTAATTAGTCTTTCCTATGCACTGAATGTTTATGCTTTCCCGACTAACTTTTTTTCTTTCCAAATGCGTGTCATGTTGTGTCTTTTCCTCGTATGCGAATCAATGTGCTCTTGAGGACAAGGCACCATTTGCATATGTTAGACGCATCTTAGGAATGCAGTTAGGGTAGATTGTCTTTGTTCAAAAATAATAATAAAAAAATAAAAAATAAATTTTTTTTCACTGAATAACCTCTGAAACTGAAAATTCCTCTAGTGTGATGAGACAAAGATCTAGGGTATTTTCGAACAGTCTGTGTGCTTAGATTGTCTGAAATTTGACCTTGACATATCTCTGTAGTATTAAGTAGATTAAGAATCCAAAAACTGAGGAAAATGAGAAGTAGAAACCAAACCACAAGTGGAGAAAATTTTCCACAAACTCTTGAAATAATCAAATCTGTCTTTAATACTGCTTAGGAATGACTATAGGAGGGAAATGAAGTAGGTCATCATTGTTTGAGTCATAGCCTAAAGGCCGATCCTAGCATTTATAATCCTTTGTAGCCAATTTTGAGCCTTATAGCTTGTTTTTTTTTGTTATAAACTTAAACATTATATACATAAACACTCTATCCTTATATAAATATCTCAGTTGGACTCATTTGTGTGCACTCATGGTTTTAATACTGCCTATTTTGATTATGTGAAAGAAGAAGGGGATGCTAACATTGAAATACATATGTTTGTAGTTTTTGTTCATGTTTTTTATTTTGTTTAGTAAAAAAGAGTTATATTTATTTGTTTAATATTTCAGTATTGTCAATGATAGCTGAACTTTCTACTTTTGTATGAGTATACAAGTGAGTAGAATTTGGAGTATACATAATGAAATAAGTTTGGGGGAGCTATGAAGACAAGGTTGTGAGCATGAACGAGAAATACAAAGGTTTGAAAAGAAAGGATCGAGCTATATTGAAAAAAAAATCAAACAAAATAGGTTGTTATTATTGCTATGAGTGTACACTTGAGTCAGACTTAAATTCCTATTATACTTATACCTTGAGCCAGACCACATTATAACCTAAAAGAA
Source organism: Tinospora cordifolia (assembly GCA_030144865.1). Classification (NCBI taxonomy): domain Eukaryota; kingdom Viridiplantae; phylum Streptophyta; class Magnoliopsida; order Ranunculales; family Menispermaceae; genus Tinospora; species Tinospora cordifolia. Next base: position 5,448 of record JAJIYU010018019.1, on the reverse strand, counting down.
AGACCACTAATCCTGACTATAGTTTGACTTAAGTAGAAAATAGATGAGAGAATTGAGAGGGTCTATGTACTTACGTATTAGGAAATGATTTTTGTGAGTAAGATGGTGTTGTAAATCACCTACAAAGTCTAGGAGGATTGAGATACTAACAGATGAAAGGGTGAAGTTGAGAAAGAATAGAGGATGAACTGAAAATCTAGACAACCTGAATGGCCCTAAGAAAATGTTAATGAGTCATAAACTATAAATATGGAAGATTGAGGTTACAATGATGAGTGAAAAAGAATTTATGGTCTGGGTGTGTCGATTTTAAAGATAAGTCATTGCTCAAGGACGAACAATAGTCTAAGTTTGGGGGTATTTGTTAGTTGCACAACAAACTAACAATGGTATAGGTGATTTATAGCATTTTATAAGAAATAAAGGAAAAATTAGCTGAAGATTTGCATAATTAGTAGCAGGAGCTTGTAGTTTAGGGATTTGCATTGTTTCATTTCATTATAAGCTTTGTTTTAAAGATTTGAAGTTCTTTTATAAGAAAATGATGCCTGGGGAAAGAAATTTAGTGCATCACATGAAGGCAAAAAGAAGAAGAAATCATGAAAAAAACATCAAGAGACCGCGGTCGAATAACTAAAGATCACGGTAGCTGAAGAAAAATAAAGACGTGGTTAAAGCTCACTGGTTACCGTGATCGGTCAATCAGTGACCGCGGTAACTAGAATGTGGATCATGAACAACAATGTTGGATCGCAGTGGACAGAACGAGGAAATTGCAGTTTTTATTGAAGAACAATACTGACCACGGTCACACGATTAATTATCAAAATTTTCATATTTTTAGGGTTTTTTTTAAGTGTGAGACTATAAATAGGAGAAATTATTAGAGCCAAAAGATATCCAATTTGGAAAAGACCACTTGAGATGACTAAGAAAGACAAAAACCAGTGTTTCAAGTAGGGGGTTGAAGATTCTTATCATGAAGGAATCAAATCTCTTGTACCAACATCTTGGCGCCTACTTTAGATCGTATAGAGATTTGGTCAACGTGTAAACCAAGTTTTCTTTTTCCTTTTCTGCAAAACCTTCTGATTGGAGCATATAGTAATTGAAAAAATAAAAATAAAAAAATAAATATTAAAAACTTACGTATTCTAATATAACTGTGAGACGACATGGTACATATTATAATACAATTGGGAATTAGGTATTCTAATACAACTAGGATTGTGACGACCCCCCCTCAGGACTTATTGACATTGCCATTATATGGGCATGGGCCCCCAGAACCACCCTCCCCCCCAGGTCACTCTGGGCTAGGTGTTCACTCATAGGTATTGTTCTGTAACACCCCGCTTCTCAAGTCTCATCTTCCACGTCATCTGACGGTTCAATTCTCTTTGATAAAAAATCTTCGGATGCTCGGGAGACGGGCCTGTGCTACATTTTCTTCTTCTTAGACCCAAATGCATTAGGGTTCCTGTATACATTAGTCTATATACCAAATGCCATCATGGTAAATAAAATTATTCATTTATTCATTCGAAAATTTCGAATACAATAATCCATTACAGTAAAAAATAAATTCAAAGCTGAAATACATGATTTAGTTTGGGCCGATGCGCCCTACATTGAAATAAATAAAACTTTCAATAGGTAAATCTTCTCGCAAGTTGACTAATTCCCTGTGATGTGAAAAATAGGGGGTGAGCTAAAAACCCAGTGAATTATTCCATCTATTTAATCCATTATTTCAACTAGACAATGCAAGCAAATCAAACACTTTCAGAGATTAATTTGATTCAACCAATATATTAATTCAGTCGTAATTTAGACCGAACGGGAATACCCTCTGTGCTCCAAATCTAGGGAGAGAGATCAATTCTGAAACTCAAACCCATTTCTAGTGAGATGATTCTTGAAACCCGTTCCATGCTGGTGTCAGTATTGACAGCCAGTTCCAATTCTATATGGAACACAGAAAGTCCCCCGTATCGGTACGTGGTTGAAATCTTATTTAATCTGATTTTTTTTTTGTGTAAGAGCATAGTAAATAAATATTTCAACAATAATTAAACATTCCAACAGTATAACATGATAAACCAACAGAAGCACAAATTTTCGATTTCTGATGTAGAAGATCGTACAAGAGGCAACTACAGAGCATACTCTCTCAAATAGGAAAAACGACTTTTAATTTCTAATGTAGAAGATCGTACAAGACGCAACTACAGAACATAGTCTCTTGGTCATGCAACATGATAATTGAATGACATAAATGCAAATAACTAGAATAAAAGCAAAAAAAATCAAGCTAACCAAACAAACAAACATCATATAAGTCAAAATAATAAATTAAAAGAAAGGAAAGAAACTCACCTCAAGATCACTTTCTAAATTCTTTGTAGCACTTCGTTGTTACTACTTCGCGAACTATTTAGAATAGCTTAAATAAAGAAGAACTAGAACTAAGGTTGCCAAGAAGGAGGCAAAGAGAGAAAGCAAGAGAAATTTTCAACTCTTGTCTTTGAGATGAATGAAATAGGTGGAGTAGGGGGGTTTATATAGGGCCCTCTTCCAAATAGTATCTCTATCTTTCCAATGTGATATTATCACTTCCTACATATGTCCACTTTAACATCTCATCAAATGAGATATTTCATTCATGAATGCATTTTCTTTACACATATACTTCTCTATGTATATTACCATCATATTAAATGAAATATTATTTTCATGAGTGCATCTAATTAATTCTTTGTACACATTCTTTTCTATATTAATACCATACTAAAAATATTATTTTCTTATTCAAATAGAAAAACGTATATTTATCTAACAATTCTATATGTCTAATATTAATCAATGTATATTCCTTTATACTTCTATGCTAACTAATTAATTGCATACCAATGACAAATATATATATATATATATAAATATATACGTATATGTGTTTTAAACTCAAATTTCGGTTATTAAAATTTCAGGTATTACATGTTCCTTCCCCTTGGAGTTTTTATTTCGCCTTCATGGGATTCCAACCCTTATTCTAGGGGTCAAATACAAAGTTTTACAAACTCCCATTACTATTGAGCCCTAGGGAAGGGGACAATACCTGTGAGTGAACACCTAGCCCAAAGTGCCCTGGGGGGGTTCTGGGGGCCCGTGCCCACATGATGGCAGCGTCAATAAGTCTTGAGGGGGGGTTGCCACAATAAAAGGAATGGCTCAATGGTAGCGGATGATGAAAGAATTAAGTACTTGAGCCTTAGGTCTTAGGTTCGAATCTCCGCAGAGATGAAAGAAAACCCTTGGCGGCAGGGACAATACCTTTAAGTGACCACCTAGCACAGAGTGCCCTAAGGGGAGTTCTGTGGGCCCACGAATGATGACAATGACAATAAGTCCTGATTGGGTCGTCAAAGGGATACTACGTAGAAGTCCCTATATAAACCCTGGTTTCTTTTATTTGCAAAGCATTCTAAACTTTTCTACAACCCTAGAGCTATTAAAAAAGAACAAGAGGGCATCTAGAAGTCATTAATAGACTTCTCAACATGTATTTGAAGAGCAAATTGGAAATCAAAGGTATAAGTTTATTATTCTTTTCTTTACAATCTTTAGGAATAGGTCGTAAAACTACTTAATTTGAATTAATAGGCATATATTGAATTGTAGATTGAAATTATATGTAAATAATTATGTCGAAATACATTTATATTATATAACATGTTAAAACACACACACACATATATATACACACGTGTAAATTACTCATGTTATTCACATATAAGTATACATTACTTATTTATGTATGTATACATTTATACAAGTATATTATTTAGGGATATGTGTGCGTATATATATATATATTAAAAATATAAATAACAATTGTAATCTTGTATATCATATATAATTTTTTATTTAAGGCGTTGTTGATTATAGATATATACATGTAATTAGATAAATATTTATATAAATTAGGGGTATATTTGAAGCATGAGTTGACGATGAAAATTTTAAAAATATCTTAGGTTAAAAATTCAAGACGATTGCGACAATAGTACAAGAACTCAAGGGAATCAACTATTGAAGTAGAGATAATTACCTTACTCTTTAGTCTTATTTAAATTTTATATATTAAACACGATAGGTGTTTACTTTATTTTTAATGCCTAGAAGCATGCTAGAAAATGTATGACATTGATTGGATACATTTTTTTTTTTGACATGAATGATGTATATATCCATGCATGTTATTTACTTGCTTTCATTACATGAGATAATATGCATGCTTGAAATTACATGTTCATTCGTTACATTCTATTCCGAGATGATAAGCACGATGACAATGAATTATTGTGTGAAACTGAAGTAAGTTAACTTAAAATTCTAACCATGTATCGATGTAGTGATTCATGGGGATCACTATGGGTGTTCTCGCGATTGAAAGGTTAGTTTGTAGTTTTTTATGACAGAACGATGGCTGAATCCGTAGTTCTTGGTGATGGAGCGTGGGTGAATCCCTCGTTCCCAGGGTGGGTGAAGCGTGTGTCTGTATATCCCATTGGAATCTGACATTTTGTGCATTTTCCTAGTCTCCTTTGATCTAACTGAATGTTTGAAATACCTAATATATGTTAAGTGTTTGCACGTTTGATATTTTGACTTGAATGATATTATGGATGTACCGCACATGATCTATTGGGCTCTTGAGCTCACCCCACTTTTTCATTTTAGGTGACATTTGAGGCGGCACTTGTTAACAGACATCTTCAGGAAATTTTACTAACTAGTTCGTAACCTTACCATAGGGGTTGTTTTATGACATTTTTATTTGATTAGTTATTATAAATTGGATGTGTGATCCACGATACTGATTTAAGTTGTTAATTTCCTTTATGGTTTAGATTTCGACCACTTAGGCCATGTTTAGAAATTTTAGTTGGTAGCTTTGTTCCACGCTTTATTAACATTTAAATGTTGAAGTTAATGATTTAATTATTTGACTATTTTTGTATCTTTCCATGTGTTACTTCTTGATGTGTTCAAAGGGTTGATTAATTACTTATGTAAGTTCTGGTATGTCCCAGATGTATTTGATATGATTTGAAATGTGAGAAAAGTAATGTCTCGGTTCTCAGCGGAGGACACATGTAGACATGTTTAATGTAGACTAGGCACATTTTTCTTTGTGTGACGCTAATGTGACAGAAACGAAGGATCAAGAATTGGAGTATTATCGCGCATATAAATTTATTCTTCCAATTATCTATAAAGAAATGCAATCTTAAAATTTAATTGTTCTAGATGTAAATTAAGTATAGCACACATAGCTAAAACTATTCTAACTGTAGTTAGTCGAACAACTGGAGAAAATATTTCAGTGAAATCGATACCTTCTTTCTGTGCATATCCTTTGACTACCAATCTTGCACGAAAACG
>JAJIYU010018018.1:0-11387 GCA_030144865.1 Tinospora cordifolia | reverse complement strand
GAAATAGTGTTGGCTTTAATGAAATTGTAGTTGGAATTAAATCAAGTAATTGGTGAGTCACCACTCACCACCCACCACCCACTTTTTGGCTATGTACCTAGCAAGTAGCAATTCTGTACTATCCTATTTCGTTGAGTAAAACCAAAATCTATGGGCCCACTGCTATCAACATAGCTTTATTTTCCTCCATATACAAATTCATAGAGTGGCATATCACGTGTTTCAAGCTTTCTACTTTTCCAAGCATATAATATTAATACACGCGGGGTTAAGGCTTTAATTTTGTCCATTTATGTCCCTTATCACATTCCTGCTTGTCACCAAATCTCTGTTTCCCTACATTTATAATTTTAATATGTCTACGTTACGCATATAAAAAATCAATTATAATATTTCTTTTCTTTCAAGCTTTTTCATTTTTCGATATCTTTCTCTTAAAATATCAAAAAATCAAAAGCTTGAAAGAAGTAAAAAAATATTATAATAGATTTTTATATTTGTAACATAGACACCTTAGAATTCTAAATAAATATATATAATCCCATTATTCCGAATGTTAAATGTAGTAGGTGATCAAGGGAAAGTACCAAACAGTATCTGGTTAAAGATTATAATTTTTAAAAGTAAGCTTTTTGACGTACTTTAGTCATAACTTCGGCTAAAAGAAACAAACAAAAGTCATATTAAGTTAGTGGAAGGAGCGGTTATCCATTTAATTATTACTTGTATTATATATTACTAAGTTGTATCTTTTTTAATTTAATTCTGATATATATTATTAAATCCCTTAGCATAAATTATAATGGACATATTGGCATTGGTGGATAGCGTAATTATATATATATATATATATATATATTAGTTGTTTAATTATCTCTTTGTTTACTAAAATAAATAATTAATAATAGGAGGGCACCCATGTGTGAATTGTCCATAAAAGAAATCGGTGACAAGTTTGGTAACTAAGAAAGCGAGACATGGACAATTTAAGTGGATATACTATGTAGAATAGGAGAAGAAAAAGAAGAAAAAAAGTTAATTAAAGCATTCTCGTTTCCTGTATAAGTTGGCTTTATTTATCAGTATTTATCAATGTCGGTAAATAGAATTCGAACAAAAGAAAATTGAAGTTTCTGAACCTATGTGTGCCGGATTGATGGAGTAAAAAATGGGAAACAAGTTGATATTGATTGATGAATGTAGGATTTGTTGCTCGATATATACTGTGTTCTATGATACAACATTAGTCTCTCTAAACTGTGTTTAGCTTTTGTGATTTTCTAAAATGTGTCCAAATAGCCTAGACTTCTCACTGTAATAAATATCGATATCTCTACAAATCAACAAGAAAAATGAATATATATGTTTTTTTTTTTTGTTTCTTACAATGTATTTTTGGGTCAATTTACATTTGCTTTGAGATTATTCATCGTTTAAAATATTATAAGGTATAATAGAAGAAAATTTTTTCACCATGATTTTTTTTTAATGTTATACATTCGGTTAATGAACATTGAGTCTCGTAAAATATTTGATTTTATCTTTGTTGGTAGAAAAACAATTTTATAATCGTATAGAGTAATGTTTGGTGAGGATGGAACATTAATGGAAAGCAATGAATGATTTTTGGTTCATTTACTAATCAAATGATAAAAATCATGGAGTTCTTTGTCATTCCGCTTTTCACTTAAATGGAGGGCAAAAAGCTGATGGAAAAGCTATGGTCTCAGTCTCACAAAGTTTGTTGAAGAGCTTTTCTATTGAATTGATTACTTTTTTTTTCTTCTTTTTTAATTAAAAATAATATAAGGTAAGCAACTTTATTATAAGTTTTAATTATTTGGTTTATCGTCCACATCCTTCAAGCAATATCAGTCCACGATCAAGCACCACAAGGGCTTCGGCATCTCTTTTCAAATAGGGCACAACTAAGATTAATTTCAAAATTATTGACATGGTTATTTATGATCGGCTGGCAAAGCATCACATACTCATTTTAGATGTTTTTGGCATTAACAATAATTTCGACGCCCTTTATTGTCTTTTCCATTTCTTACTATTCATAATTTATTCTTTCCTTTTACAAATTAAAATTTTCTTTTTCTGCTTTTTTTTATATTGCTGGTAATATTGTTAGACGTCGTTATACTCAAATAATTATCACTAAGAGATGTGTTGGCATTCTCTTAAAAATACTAAAGCATTTCCACGCCTAAGGTCAACAAAGGGAATTTGGCTTTTACAAAGGTCCCGCCATTCCACCAATCAAGATGTCTGTTAATAGCGATCTTTTTCAATAATCATAAATAACCACTTTCACGTTAAATATAGGCCATCGTGTAATAAATAAGTCGTATCATAAACAGATTATATAGTATCTTAGTCATAATTATATATATATATAACTTATTTAGTTTTGTACCATTCATTTTTTAAAAAATTAATAAAAATATAAAATATATTTAAAATAAATTAATTTTTTAAATATTATATTTTAAAAATAATAAAAAATTATAATATTAATAAATTAATAAATATATTAATTTTAAATTTAACTTATTTATAATTTATCTCTTAACTTTTTTATAATCGTGTTAAATGTGTTATTTTTAGATTTATCAGGTTAATGTTTATGACTCGAATTTAGTCATGTGTAATAGTATTGATCTGTCTTAATCCAAATCTGTTGATGTTAAACTCGAACCTATTAACTCTATGTCATGTGCGGATCGAATTATTATATCGTGTAATAAATTGTCACCCCTAAACATCGACTAATAAACATGTCAAAATATTTACTAATACTAATACTATCTTCAACTTTTATTTTATGTAATACTAAATTTGTTGTGAAATTATTATTTTAGTTCACACTATCCAACAGATTTTGACTGATTACATTTTTTTTTTTTTTTATTTGGTTGAAGCCAAGGAATGATGACAATAATTAATAAGATTTCACGAAAATCCCTGTATTTCTTTTGAAATGGAGAGTTTCTATACAAGAAAGAAAAATTAAAACCAAATCAATGATTATGTTAAGTTTAACTAATTACAAAGAGAGTGGTTTGATGAGTTCCAAGTGTAAACAACGTTTTAATAACATTGGATTTAATCCATTTATTTCTAACGGTAACTATAAAAAATTGATAAAAAATAAAAATAAATTATGAAGGACAAGATATTTAATACGTTGAAAGGTACCTCCAGGACACAGTCGTGCATAGCAAACACACTTGTTAATTTATATTTAATAAAACAAAAATTGATTTTTAAATTTCTTTTGGTCTCCGTGATAATATATTTCATATAATAAATTCTTATCCCTTATTTATTAAAAACAAAATTAAATATATAGCTTCAAAACCCAGGTACGTTGAAGTTTCAAATCTTTTAATTATTTTAGTTGTGATAAATTTTGACATTTGAAATTAGTTACCTGATTTTTACTGTTGTGAATTTTTTTTTCTTAGGGTATCAACAATGGGGATATATTGAACGCCTAGTTAACGCTCAATTGTCCCTTTTATGTCAGACGTCCGTTGTTGGGCGTCTAACACAGAAAAAATTCACCGAACACTTAGTGAAGTCTTTTTTTTATTATATATATACATATATAATTTATAAAATAAATATATAATTTTTAAAAAAAACTTAAATATATTTATTAAATAACTGTTTAAAATAATGATGAGTAATATTTAAATTTAAATAATTATGTATTTTTAATTTAAATACGAATAATAAATATTTTAAAAAAATTATATATTATATAAATAAAATATTATGATTAATATATTTAATAAATTGATGTGATTGTAAAATTGATATAGTACAATTCGTAATATTGTGAGTAAGAATTTAATGAGTTAATGATGTGAATGAAAAAATTAATGAGGTAGATATTATAATAAATTATGACTTAAAAAGATAATTAACTTTAATTTTAACATTTTATAATTCAAAGTGCTGTTGTTACGATTACGAATAAAAAACAATGATTAATAAATTATGAGCATAAAAACATAAGAAATGATAAAAAGATGAAGACTACACCAATTAATCAGTTGAAAAAAAAAAAAAAAAAATACAACCACAATTAATACCGACAATCTCTCTACTGTACCTTCCTTTCTGGGCCTTCAACGACTGATCATTCTACCTAAATGACCTTTTTTAATAATTTGTATTTTGTGGAAAAAATAGAATTTAACTTTCCCTTTTTTATTTAATTTAAATAGTTGGAAAAAACCCCTACAAGTATCAGGTGTGCATTCCCGAGCTGTTGCAGTAGTGTTCATCAGTTGTGAATGAAAGCTGGGTCGAGAGTCACGAGTAAAACGCTGTGCTTGACATCGCAGTTGAGTTTCCGATACGATCGATGACCGAGTTTTTTAATTTTCATTAAGCTGATTGGTTACAGATCCCTAGAGTTCAATTACAAAATGGAACCAAAGACAAAGAGGTCGAGCAAGGAACCCATTAGCGCAAGAACAGCTCATAACATGTCGTCTTCATCACGCAAAAAATCGGAGCTCAATCTCCTCTCAAATACTCCTGCTGGGCTTGCCAGACGGTGCCTCGCTAATATTCAAGAAGTCACCTTGGGCACTAAGCTCTCCATTCTCTTCCTCGTCACCCCTCTCACCTTCCTCGCCGATTACTTCAAGTTTGGGAAGGTTGGAACCTCTCTCTCTCTCTCTCTCTCTCTCTCTCTCGCTCTCTCTTTTGTAATTGTTGTGAAAAAATATTCTAGAAAGAGTTAAGCAACGCCCGCTACCCTATGTATGATTTTGGTTATTTTAGGTCGTAAATTTCCTTTTTTTTTATTCTCTAAATGAGTCATCTTTCTTGGAAATCGTGGGTACAATTACAATGTGGAAGGACTTTTTTAAGTTTGGTGGGTGGTAATTTAGATTTTGCATGCTTTTTAATTATTTGCTTAGGTGTTAAAGTTGGCTGAATTGGATAGATTTCTAATGATTATTGTTGGTTTTCTTTCTTTATTTTTTCTTGGGTTGTTTTGTTGGAATGGTTAACAGCCATGGATATTCGCTCTGAGTTTAATCGCGCTAACTCCGCTCGCCGAACGCATCAGTTTTCTCACCGAGTAAGCTTCTTCTCTTTAACGAAGACCACTGAAATTGAAAGAAAGAAATGGTGAAACTAATCTGATTTTTCTTTTTTTCTTTTGGGAAATTTGCAGGCAAATTGCGCTCTCCACTGGCCCAACAGGTACTCATTAGTCATTAATACACCACTCTGGTTTCCATTTTCTTACCAAGTTCCTTTATTTATTTATTTTTTCTTTGTGGAGTAAAGTTGGAGTTTTAAAACTGAGTCATCCGGCGAGAGAGAAGAACAATCCTCCAACTTGTAACTTGCTTGGAGAGTGCCACGCGTTTTCTATTTTTCCCTCTGCTCCTGATAAGATTTGATGACATGACGTTTGTGACTTCACTCTTCCACTCTATGGTGCAGAGGGAAGTACAGAGGGAGTTAGGGTACAGGTGATTGTCAGTTGTATGCGAGTGCAATGCCACGTGCTCTTGACCCTCAGAATAGTAACTAGAGTTTATATGATATGAGGGCATTTGTTATTAATATATTAATAAAAGTTATAATCATAAAATTCATTAATCTGAATGTGCAGTGGGAGGACTACTAAATGCATCATGTGGTAATGCAACTGAGCTCATAATCTCTCTACTTGCACTCTCTGCAAAAAAGCTTGATGTGGTGAAATGTTCCCTCTTGGGCTCGATACTCTCAAATTTGCTTCTTGTTCTTGGGAGTTCGCTCTTCTGCGGTGGCCTAGCTAACTTAAGAAAGGAGCAAAAATATGACGTCGTAAGATTTCAGAATTTATGAAACTGCTTCAATTCAATTATCTAGGTTTAAATTGTTGCGGGTGTTAAAAATAAAAATAAAAATTAATGTATAAACAGAGACCAGTTCGTGTGAATTTTCTGCTTTGGTTGCTGGGGCTGTTGTGCTTCATTCTTCCTTTGATGTTCAAGAGTGCCTACAACTCTGGTAACCTCACAAATGATCCTACTTTACCCATGTCAAGAGTGAGCGGCATCATCATGCTTATCGCCTACGCAGCATTTCTCTTCTTCCAGTTGAAGACTAACCGAAATCCCGCTGGTGCCCAAGAGGTGAGCGATTTATAATCATCATCCCTTAAACTATAATTCCACAAGTTAAATCCGCTCTTTCTAAGCGGTAGAGAGAAACTAATTGCATCTCACAATATCTTTCCCGATCGATGATGCTTATTATTAAGAGAAAATTTGCAGGGAGAAGAGGAAAGTGGTGATGCGGAGGAGGAAGAAGCAGTGATTGGTTGTTGGAGTGCAGTTGCTTGGCTAGCAGCTCTAACGGCACTCATCGCTATGTTATCGGATTATGTTGTGGACGCCATTGAGGTGCGTATATGGCTATATATATGAATGAAACCCAAATTAATCTTCTTCATTAACTCGGACCTTTTGTTGCTTATCAGGAAGCCTCAAGTTCTTGGGGTCTTTCGGTGAGCTTCATCAGCATAATCTTGCTACCCATCGTTGGAAATGCTGTGGAACATGCGAGTGCAATCATATTTGCATTGAGGAACAAGTTGGTGGGTGTTCTGTATGGCCTGCATTTATTTGATTCAAAGCTTAACTCTAAGTTTACCTCCTTAATTTTCAAATTCTAAACCTGTGCGCAGGACATTTCAATTGGTGTTGCTTTGGGCTCTGCAACTCAAATTTCTATGTTTGTGGTGAGATTTTTACTTTTTTCTTGAGGGCATCTTCAATCCAAATTCTATGTTTTATTACTTCAATACTAAATAGGAACTTTTTCTCAACTCATTACTCTATTATTTATCTAAAAAAAAATATTCTTAGAATTTTTATTTTTTTATTATTTTTTAAAAATTTATTTTTATACATAAATTTTATTTCAAATATTACATTTAATTATTAATAAATAAATAATACACTACAAAAACCACAATTTATTTTATTATGTCATAATTAATTATAAAATAATTAATTATAAATTATTTTGTAGATCATTAGTAATTCAATAATATAAAATATATTATCAAATTTTTATATACAAAATAGAAAAAATATCAAATTTAGACAAAAATAATTAAATATATTAAAACATGTTTATTTTAAAAAATAAAAAATAAAAATAAGTCTAAAATAGTAAAATTTAATAATATAAAATAACTATCATAAATAAAAATTTTAAAATAATTAAATTTTTAACTCAACAAATATAATTTCAATAAGAAATTTTTAATCAAAATTTTAACTAAAATAAAAAGAAAACCATTTATTTCAAAAATAAATAAGATAAAAAAAAACAAGACACCAGCGCCAAGATGGCATTGGTGTTGGTGCTGAGTTAGAGCAACCCAGTGCCAAAAATCTCCTTTCCAGTGCCAAAATGGCGTTGGGTTGAAGACACTCTAAGTACCCAATGAGACGTGAGTAAAGAGTATAATATTATGATGTAAATATCATTAGGCATAACCCTAAGATGGTAGCTGAAATAGTGTAAAACTTGGGCAAAGGGTGAAACATGCCTTTAGTAAGCTAGGTTTGCGATTCTTGCCCTTGCCATATGTGTGCTCTTCCTGCAATAATATTCCCATCCCTCGAGTTAGTGGATGAGTTATTTTAAATTTGGAAAGAATTATTCTAAAGCCACGTATAAAGTTCGAGCAATAATTAATTTTTAGGTGTACAACAGCTAAAGCTTGGAGACACATTGTTTAAAAACAATATATATACACTTAAGCATATTGTTCTAATTAATTAGTTAATTAGTTCACATATTTGTATTTCAGATTCCCTTAAATGTGGTGGTTGCCTGGATTGTGGGCATTGAAATGGATCTTGATTTAAAAGTCCTTGAGACCGTTTCTTTGGCTTTTGGCTTTCTGATTACAACCTTCACTCTTCAGGTTGGTTGGATTCAATTAAGAATAAATCAATTTCTCTATTATATCAATTAAATAATTAATCAAGGATTAATGACTAATTATATGTCTAACCTGCAGGATGGAACCTCACACTACATGAAAGGATTGGTTCTAATGCTTCTCTACATTATCCTTGGGGCTTGCTTTTTCGTCGTCAGAACTCCACTGAGTAAGCACTGTGTATCTTCTTACATATATCCATATTCAAGTGAACAAAATTAAATTTCATTAAAAAAAAATATTTCTTTTATGTATATATGATTGAACTACTAATATGGTTATTGGCGTATCTATTTTCTTTTTGTGGTTAAAGCAAGCACAACGATCAACTTGGGAATAGAATCGCCATCTACAGAAAGCTTAGGAGTTCTGGGGGGAAGCTGATCAATTTAATTCTGTCTGGCTACGTTGCCTCGAAGCTCATGTGATCTGGTAGTCGTTGATGATCGCAACTTGTTGATGCAGTAAATTTGCGTAGCAACCCAATAAATTTTTAGAGATGCAGTCATCTTCCTTGAAGATCTTTTGCTTCTAAATGCATTTGGAGGTGCCCATTTGATGTTTCCCTTGTTCTTTCATTTGAATCAACCATTGTAAGCCATAGAGCAATTTCGCTCTCTTGCGTGTTCACCTTCTTCATTGTTAATTAATAAAGTTGTTGTCCATGTGTTGCGTAAATAAATTCTGTTTCCTATGCCTCCTTTTATTAAATAATTTTTAAAATTAAGTTATTTATCACACACCCAAAAATTTGTATCGTAGTTACTACTCTTATAATTTAACGGTAACAATAATCAAAGCATTCTCCTTAACTTCAATGGCGCTGGCATTAAATCATTTTCATCAGCCATTAGATTGCATTGGCTTGTCAACCAACATTTGATTCAAAATAATTTAAAGATTCAGTAAATGTGATGTTTTTGTTAATATTAAGTGGAAATGTAAATACCATGTAATATTTTTTTATGCAGTTATATGGATTTGACCAGAGCGTCAATTAACCATGACATTAAATAAAAAGTTAAATTTCTCATGATGTAATCACAAAACTTACAACAATTGGATTGAGAGTGTTGATGTTATTCATCTTTAGATGCGTTGGAAATGAGCTAATTAATTAATGGTTATGAATATTATATCTGTACAAAAAAATTACAGCAACAATGGTTAAATTACTAGAGCTACAAATAATGATATATGAAACATTTTTGTTGTTGTGACATTACTATTTGCAGTAGAAGGGCAAAGAAATCAAAGAAGTATATACGTTCAAATAATCAATGATTTACATGAATACAGGCAAGCGCACAAGCAAAATAACACATTTAACATAGTTTGACATATCACCTAGGTTCACGAAAAATGAGAATCAATCTAGTATGAGAAAATAGGCGTAATAGATTACAATCTATTATTAAATCTTAATAATCAAATTTATCTAAATTCTCTAATGTAAATCTCTAAGTCTCAAAGAATTAATGAATTCTCTCGCAAAATCTTTAAATCAAGTGCTTCAATAATGACTTTGAAGCCACTATTTGCGCTCATGCAGAGATGATACTTTTCTTCAAATGTAACATATATCATACTTTTTTCAAATGTTTCATTGTCCCGTCATGCTATTTCAACTTAATTGTACCTCTCTAATTTTACAGTATATTCCTTGCTCATAAAAATTGAACCATCATCATCCATAAGATTAGATAATTAATCTCTATTAAGACAAATATGATAAGTATAACATTAATTTAAGATTTACTCATCTAATTGACATGCAATGATAAACAATTAAGAACATAATCATAATCTATATAACCCTCATGTGCAAGATTCTATTAACGTTGTACTTGTTCTGAATCTTCAAATAGCCCTTCTTCTAATTTACCTTTGACGACAAAATGTGCATTCATCTTCTACCAATGTCATTTTCTCTAAAGATGTTTTCCTTTGATCGTGATTGACTGGATTACCTTGGCAATTAGACACTTTGACTAAGGATTACTAACCACAGTGTTCTTTGCTATCTCAAGAGTATGGTCAAAAGATTATCCAAATTCGAAGTCCTCTTATAAAGCACAGTAGCACCGAAGTCCTCATATGACTCAAGAAATGAACAAATATTTAGCAGAACTTAATCTTCAT
Source organism: Tinospora cordifolia (assembly GCA_030144865.1). NCBI lineage: Eukaryota > Viridiplantae > Streptophyta > Magnoliopsida > Ranunculales > Menispermaceae > Tinospora > Tinospora cordifolia. The sequence continues at coordinate 1,258 of JAJIYU010018018.1, read as the reverse complement.
ATTTTATCTTTCGATTTATATTTATAGATCTATAATGATTTTATAAAATTCATTGAGGTGCTCATTTATAATAATGCTTTCTTTCATGAAAATGTATGAATTCTTTGTATATAGCCTATTTATGAGAAACCTTACTATATACTTGTTTTCAAACTTAAATTAGATCAATGGAACATATATACTGTGCTTGCTTCTATTTATAGTCTCTTTTGTGAAACACATTCTAATTGTAATGCATTTTTGCATGTAAAACTCTGCATAATTCTTGTCTAACATATTTGATGGTTTTTCAATTAGACCCAATAAAGTCTCGTGTAACTTTTAATATATCAAAATGTCTTAAACTTGTACTTGCGGCATATTAAATAATATTAAAGTTTAATTGCCACCAACAATAAGTTTCATCAATGTCTTCATTATTGTTTCTCTAAGTGTTGATTGTGCTTGTGAGCAGATGATCAAAAGTCAATGGGTGCCCACTATTTTTTTTTTCTAGGCAATTGTCTCACATAATTGCTGTTTAAGAAACAAAATGTGGTTGCATAATCAAGTATGGTGTCTGATTAGTATCTCTCTTTAGCTCTAGTTGCAGCTAAAACTTGTTGGTTAAGTCTCTACTTTTTGACTTAAATTTTTTTTTTTTTTTTTTTTGGGCAAATACTCCAATTTTGTGTTGTGTTAACTTGAATGCCAAGCCTCATGTGCAAACCCAGTGCATCATATACCCTAAGCACATATTGAATCAAATTTTAACTTTATGCATATATTTTGGTTGGTTGTTAATCAACTTATGATCAGCTCGCTAATGGAGTGACTAAAAAACGTTATCTGCTTTCAAATTCAAGTATTGGAGGAACAATTTGAGGGTGTTTTTCTACACCTTAGCTTGAGAGGGATGTGTGAGTATTACAGTGTCCATTGTTTAGCATGTAGCTAGTTAGAAGAGTAGAGGAATGCCATGTGAAAGAAGTAATGTATAATCTCAGCAACTACTACCAGAAGGGATCATGCAAGAGCGTAAAGAGGAATATACATTTCTTGCAAACACATTGATTTCTTTTTAGAAAATGCTAAAAAGTAGGTAATGGGACTGACACCAAACATTGATAAGCCTTACCAGGCTACCACACCAATTACGTACGAGTTATACAATAACACATTGATCTTGGAAATTATTAAATGAACATGAGTAGTTCTAGTAATCTACACATAAATTGTAGGGTTTTAATTAGGTCCAACATGGTGGACCGGGGATGTT
>JAJIYU010018017.1:0-11414 GCA_030144865.1 Tinospora cordifolia | reverse complement strand
TATTTTACTAAACTTTAATTTTCCATTTAATTATCAAATTAAGGTTTTATTTGTTTAATTTTCACTATAACTCTAATTTATTTTATTTTTCATGTGCCAACTCACCATTTGTACCCAAAATTTCTTAAAATCTTTAAAATTAATTTATTTGACTTATTTTATTTATTTTAAATTATTTGACAAAATTCTGGGGTATTACACCATGAATATTAGTTAGGTTCTTTATACTTAAAAAAGTTTTTAATTTCTTTGTAAGGGCATGTTGCCTAAGTTTTGAATCTTCCGTTGTAATAGTTTTCTTCAAGATCAAATTATATACTCAATTTTATTTAATTAATTGAGTTTATGAATTTCAGTTATTTCTTTATACTATTGCCTTATCAAAATTTTGAATTTAAGTTATGTACTAATAAATACAATCAAGGCATGAAATAATTGAAATATAAAGTGATGCAAGTTGTGTACTTGTAAATGTAACACCGGCTCGATCCGCCGTTTGGTTTAGTCCATTGTCAAGAGAATGGTGGTCATGTCCAATGTTTAAAAATGCGGGGGTTGGGGTGTTATAAATAGCAACAAAATAAAAAACAAAAAATAAAAAATAGGAACACACTAGGACCGCGGTCCCCAAAATTGGAACGGCATTTTTGTGTGAAGGAGGGGGTGCAATGGGACTGTGGTTTTGTGTCAAAGATGTGTGGTCCCATGAGGACCGCGATCCAAGGTTAGGGGGCCATTGTCCTCCATCAAGAAACTCGGGATTTTTGGCAAAGATGTGTGACCATGGTCCGGGATCGTGGTCTTGCGATTAGAAACATGTTAAGACTGCAGTTTTGGTATGCGGTCTTGCAATTAGGGCAATGTTAAGATTGCGGTCCTGCGATTGAAACTCGAACCCTAACTTTTGCTTGTATATATATAACCCCTCCTTTGCACAAAGAAACACCAACCCTATATATATAGGTGTGCACAGAAGAAGAACCCTAATTACACCATTAAATTCCACAATCGCCCTCCTCTACTGGCGAAACAAGCTGTTGCTATATTTTTGTAGTTCCCTTTCCTCCTCCCACACATCCTAGATCGAATACACTGAATCCCAACCATGACTAACTATCTTACGGGCATCGATAGAAGGAGAATGATGCTATTGGGGAAGAATCCGAACAGTGACACTATTGCAGATATGTAATACACCAGTTTTCCCCTTAGTTCATGTTTACTACCACTTGTACATATACCCTGTGATCAAGTGCACTATTTTTGATAAAACAGTGCACAAAAGTATTTGAAAGTATTCCGGAGAGGTGCACAAGAGAAGCAGTTAGCGAGAACAAGGTATAATACATTCTATTCAATATGAAGCATGTTTTTGAATCTAAGTTTAGTGTATTGAAGCCCATACACAAGAGAAACTGAGAGGTAGAGGAACACTTTTCTAGAAATCGCGTGACTACTGCAGTGATGATTGTAGTAATGCACTATACACAAAACATTCCTCGAGTTGCTTCGGTAGCCTACCTCAATAACATGATGAAAGTTGTATTTTTGAGTATCGTGCAAACACCATAACCCATTTGATTATCATATAACATATTTTTAGTCAATAATTGTTCTATGAGTTAAAGACTATGTGAATATTGATAAGGATAATATACTAAATCACAAGGTTGAGGATTTGGAACTATACATGATGGAGATGATTACCTTGCTCCCTAGGCTTATTTGAGTTTTAAATATTACCCATGATGTGTGTTTACTTTATTTTAAATGCCTAGAAGCCTGCTAGGGTATGTTTTGACATTGATTGGATACCATGAGCTCTTGTGTTAGTGTGAGTGATATATAACATGATGCGTGTATCCATTTTGGTTGTTTATATATTTTTATTTAATGAGATACATTGCGATTAACATGTTCAGTTTATTTGAATAATATTACAAGCTTTATTTTCCATGCTTAACATGATGAGATAAATGACTGTGTGATCTTAATTAAAATTAAATTAAGACTTGAACCACATATTGACGCAATGGTCCAAGGGGGATCATTGTGGGTCTTCTTGTAGATGGAATGATGAGTTAACCCCTAATTCTCGATGATAGAATGATGGGTATGACCCTAGTTCTTTGGTAACGGAGCGATGGGTGTGACCCCAGATCTAAGGTTGGGTAATGGGTGTGCCCCATTAGCCCTTAGGAATCTGGCATATAGTGCATTTTCCTTGTTGCCTTGATATGATGATGATAAGAAAACACCAAGGCAAAATCTTTCAGTCAAATAAAAAACTGATAAACAACTAAATGTTTAAAACACCTAATGTCTGTCAAGTGTTTACATGCTTGATGTTTTGACTTGAATAATATAATGGATGTACTGTGTATGATCCATCGGGCTCTTGAGCTCACCCCATCTTTCCATTTCAGGTAACCTTTGAGGCTGTTCATGTTGACAGTACAACTGGGTACCGCGTTGGCCATACACCTCACTCTTGAGATTATCATGGATTCTTTTTAATTGCCTTAAGTACATTGGTTTAAACTGGGCAGATGACCCTTTTTTATTGCTTTTGTATTAATGTTTTAGAAGTCGGTATTGGGCCACACAGGCCAGGTTTCAGATTCGTGCTTGAGAAATTTATGTCTAATTTCACTAGATTTATTATGTTTTATTTCCATGACACTGATAGATTATTCACATGTGATTATGATGTTGATGAGACGTATCGAGCGTCAGAGTCAATTGCGTACTAGTTTTTGGTGGTTGACACATTTAGTGTCTTGATGATATATGGCTTATGGGCGCACCTCTCCATATGTGACCCCGATGTGATAGAAACAAAGGGTTAAAAATTGGGTGTTATACATATGGCATGCTCATGCAAGTTATACAATATATTTGTGGAAGTCAATTTTCATGGTGAGAAAAATGGGCAAGAAATGTGGTAGTTGTCTATTTCACTTTCTTGCAAAACTTGTTAGGCTACAAAGGGGAAGCATGAGCTTTGCGTCATGCTTAACCATAAGCCAATCAACTTGGGAGCATTCTCCCTTGATTAGAGTACTCTTCCAACTCAAGGAACAACTTGCACTTATCTCTTGACCTAGTGAATTTTGATTTGAAAAAGGAGAAGGACAAATTAAAAGTTTTCATTCTCTAAGTGTGTAAGAGAAGTGTGGAGAGTGGTGAGCACAAGAAAATCTCTGGACCGAGGTTCCATAAGAAAGGTTTTCAAAGTTATCTCTACTCCTAGACCAAGGCCATTAAAGGAAAGGTTTTTTTTCTTTCAAAAAAAGTCCCAAACCCTAGAGCAAAGCCTCATGGAAGCAATTTTTGCTATCAAAAACATTTGTACCATCATGAAAGACAACCAATGACACCTTAAGGCTAACCATCCCAAAATGTGTGTTATTATCTTAATTTATGTTCTTTTAATGTGGTCAATAGTACAACATTTTACGGAATTTTGAAAAATTTACATGATTTCTATAATCACCATTAGTTATATCATTAACATTGTAAGATCATATTCAATCCATTCATTGTACAACTATTCCCACTTAACATGTTCACATGCATTCTACACTTATACATACTTGATTCTCGATAAGCAAGCAATTACCTTATCAAAATCTCTATCATGGCATGTAGAAATTTCATTCATTATGTACATATGATATCTTCATTGCATTCATATCATTTGTTATCAACATATCATATTTTCAAGCGAATGATGCATTCAATCATGTAAGTATGCAGTTGAGTGTTCTAAGTAATTGCCTAATTTCATATCCTAATCCATGTTATATATGCAAGTTTAATAGGAAATATAATGAAAATAAATATCTTACCCATATTGATGTTCCGATAGTGGTTGCAATCCTAGAATGCTCCCTCTACTGATGTTCTTGTGTTTCCACTTATGTGCACAAAATACCAACTTTTAGTGTACCCATTTCCAACCATGATATGATCCTAACTTGTCATGTTTGTGCTATGTTTGGGCTTTTACGGTGCTTTAGAGTGCACTGATTGGATCCCCCAAGTTTCAACCATATCTTGTGCGCAAAATTAAATTTTTTTCAAAATATATGCATTATGGAAAACAAAATACAACACATTGCACTTTTAGAAATTTTTTTAGAATTGTTGCACTTAGTGTAATGTGCTGCAAGTGATGCGGCGTGCTACAAGTGATGTGGTCTGCTGCATAGTGATGCTGTACACTGTGCCCTTTTTGGGCACTACAAAATGATTTGTTCATGGTTTCAGTTTGATGCCTTCTAGGTATTGGTTTTAGGTGTTCTAGAGCTTGTTTTGTTTAATTGTTCATGCTCCACGACACTACTAGGGTTTAGTTGCATGATTTCTAAGGATTTAAGGTCAAATGAAGGGTTTTCCACGATTATTCTTATGTTTGATGACAATTTTCATTCTATATAAAATGCCTACATTTGTGCTTGTGGTTCTCACACCTCGATTGGTTGTATTGTGCATTTTGATGGATTTTTATAGATGTTTTTACATAGTTTCTAAGTATGTAAGGATCAAGGCCTCTACCCCTAATATCAATTTCAAGAAAAAACCCAAAGAGGGCTCGTCATAAGGTATTGTGACATGGAACTTAGATATGCAACCACTTATATTTTAGGTTCAATTCTTGGTTTATTGTGAATAGATTTACACCATTCTTACAACGTTTGATCATGGTAAAGGCCATAATATATTGATTTATGGGTCTCCATAAATTATGGCTAGTGGCTTACCTAAAAGTCGATCGAATTGGGTGGACAAGCATGCCTCTACCATAAAAAAAGTATTCATGACATAGCTTGATCTTCACACTAACTAGAGATAGAAAGGGGTTTAGGAAAGCTTACAGTGAGTTGTTTGTTGCTCTCCAAGACCTTCGAAGGCTCAACACATCCTTTATCTCATTTTTAGTGCTCTCCTCACTTGTTTGCACACTAAGAGGATGAACACTCTTATTCTCTCATTCGAATTTTCAATCCAAGTTCACTTGGTTAAGAGGGGGATTATAGGTTGTCTCTTGAGTTGGGAGAGCACTTTGATGAAAGAGAAGATGCACCCCAAGTTGATTGGGTTATGCATGAGCATGGGGAAAAGCTAATACTTCTCTTTTGGATCCAACAACATTTGCGCAAAGAGGAAGTGAACAACTATCATATTCTCAACCTATCTTTCTCATCATTCGAGTGGTAAGTTCTTGTATTTCTCATCTTGTCCCATGAGTTTCAAGTATGAACTTCTATGACCATGTCATATGGCACCATGTGGACCCTCATATCAGTGAGAATCTCCATATGAAGTTGTTATGTCACAAAATTTTACATTTTTGGCATTTTGCAATGCTACAAGGGTTTCCAACCCATTGGTAGTGATGCAATAGCATTTTTAAAATTTTTAGATTTTTAGTTTTTTATTCTCCTTAAAATCCCGATTATTTCAACATAAAGCTTGTTGCCTGATATAATCATTTTGACTCCAAAATAATTTTTTGAAGTATTTCAGTATGCATGTCTAACTAGAAAAGTGAATCAATTCTTGACTATGGTCACCCATTGTTGATCGAGGGTTATTCTGGGTCAAATTAAGATTAATTTTGACTAATTAAGATTTAAAATTTATGGGCTATTACAAGATTTAGCCCATAAAATTGAATTTTGTCCTCAAACTTTGTGAATAGGATTTTACTTGTGTATTATGTCACATCTGGTCAACCCTACCAATGGAATAACTCTACATACTTGGCTCACATTTTACTCTTGAGCTCTCAAGTTACTTCATTTACGTATGATGTCTCCATAGGCCCTTCATTCGCATTATATCTTTGGTCTTCAAGCTCTGAATCCTCCTATCTAGAATTCTCACCACCTCCTCTTCATAAGTGTAATAACTTTGTAACTAGATCTCTGTTGGGATTGAAATGTAAAGGATCTATATGGTACTACTGTAGCATAGAGACGTAGAATACATTATGAACATTTGATAGGTTTGGCATATGCTTCAACCTGTATGATCTCAAAGGTCTTTTGAATTTTGGTGTGAGCTTGCTCTTCACACCAAACCTCTTGATACCTTTCTTTGGACAAACTTTGAAGAATATTTTATTGCCCACTTGAAACTTGAGTGTTTGATGCCTTTGATCATCATAGCTATTTTTTGAATCCTATGCGATTTTAGATGCTATTGAATGAGTTGGAACTTATAATTTATTTCTTTTATCATGTCACGTCTTGTTAAGATCCGCTCTTTGAGATTGGCCCAACATGACTTTGATCTACACTTCGCCCATACCATGTAGCCTTAGATAAAAAACTCTCTTAGCAACCCCCTCTTCCTTGGTGGCTCTCCTCTATTTGTGGCTTATTCTTTTTCTTTCATTTCCTTTACTTGGTACATAATGTTCTCAATGAATTCCACAGTTTCTAGAAGGTTCTCGCACCACAATTCCTATGAGAGTGGCATCTCCTGCAAAATCCCAAGGTGGAGCCATCCACACAACTCATACATGAGTTCCCTTTCATGGATCTTTGTCTTCAAGGGCTTTAAGAGTGGCTCTCACTCACCAGATGCGCTACTTCCACCTCTATTGGATTGTAGGAGTGTACTTCAATTTCAACGGTCATTGGAAGGTCGATATCATTGCCGCCCACAATTGTCTCCATCTGTGAGATGCTAGACTCCATCTGTAAGTTCTTGCTTAGTTAGTATTCAATCATATCTCCATCATTTGGTCTCAGGTTATGGTGAGCTTAAGTTTGAATTTCTAAGTTATTGTTCGCTTAGGGCCTAATCATTTGATTGCTAGGTCTTGTTGATAAGGTTTAGTTCTTTTGTTCATTGTGCATATTCACAAGCGAGTGAGATAACTACAACTATGACTACGTGTACAAGTGTTTACGACCAGGTGGTCTGAATTGGGTAAAGAGTTTTTGGTGTCTATATGCACATACTTTAGCATAAATAAAACCAAGCAATCAAACAATCAAACAAACAACATGCTAACATATTGGAATTCTAAGCTTTTGTTATTTCCTCAGGGTTTTGAAGTCCGATAATGTAATACCCCATTTCCTGAATCATAAACAATATCATAATACTTTCATACATAAAGTTGTATACATATTCAATTTCATTTGCATCCACATATCACCATCGAGAATCGAGCATTACTATTATATTACCATAACCTCCTAAAGACACTAGGTCATATCCCACGAGATCATATGGATAAATAATTTAATTAACATTAACAATTAAGACTCCAGGACGACATAGTAGTTCAAAATAACATGAATAATAATAAACTAAAATTTGGCCGCTTGGTCATGTTCCAAATAAAACGTAGGAAATAAGATGACTATTGACTCTCTAGGCCCATATGCCTGAACTCAACAACCATACATAAAAATTGTTTCTAAGGTAGCCTCATCTGTGAGAACTAATACTACTAAAGAATGACTTTGTCACACTCGTTAGCACGAAGACCTTCACTGGTTACCTGAAAAATAAAAAGTGCGATGAGCTCAAAGAGCCCAGTGGATCATACACAATACATCTCAAGCATTATTCAAGACAAAACATAGAACATGCATACACTTCTCAAACATTAGGCGATTCAAATAGTTCAATTGTTTCGTAGTTGTCATTTTGACCGAAAGGATTATCCTCGGTGTTCTTATCACATAACCACATCCATCAATAAGTAGCGGGCTATGCTAATTCACACAAAGTCTAGGGACACACCCATTATCCAATATTAGGGAATGGGGGACACACCCACTGTTCCATTCATTATCATAGTGCTAATTTCATATCATGAGAACACCCACAGTGATCAACTAGGGACTCATTGTGCTGGTATGTGGTTCAGTTCTGATTATAATGATCTTAAAGTGTAGCACAAAATGTAAATTCTAGCATGCTCCACAACTCATAATTCAAGAACATGAATATATGAAATATTGTGAAAACATGTAATCATCATGCATAAAGTCACACAAATCATGATATTCTACATACACTGCAAATACATGAAAATTAGGGCATCCAAAAATTTAACAATCATGCACTAACATGCTCCTAAGCATTCAATTACCTAAACAGACAACACATTCCACATTTAAAACTAAGATAATAACAAAGAACAAGGCAATTATCTCCACCTTGTTCGTCAGTTCCTTTGAATTGTTGTAGTATCATCTCAACCATATTGAGTTCTCAACCTTTAAAGATAGAAATCAGTATTCTTAGAAACTTAAGCATTCTTTAATATTTTTAGACCATAAATTAATAACTCTCTACCCAATATACCAACAATAGAGGAAAGAAGTACTACAATAAATAGAATGGATAAAGAAGAAAACAACAAAGAAGACAATGTAGTACTGTAGTAATGAAACACATTATTTTGGTAACCACAATAAGAACAAAAGAAAACTAAGAAGAAGAGAATTTAGTACTGCAGTAGTGAAATACATTATTGTAGTAACCAGAACAAAAATAAAAAGGAATTGAAGAAGAAATGATGCAGTACTGTAGTAATGGAGAGTAGTACTACAGTAACCAAAACGAGGAAAGCCATTCATGTATGTTTTTTCATTTCTTGTTTTCCTATGCCTATAACATCCTAATACTTTAAATTATAGACCCAAAACTATGCATTAGGATGAAATAGAATCCTAATACCTTACTATATTGTCTGCAATACTTCATTATTACGTATACTTCAAAAGAAGCTTCTTGAATCCTTTTGAGATGTTTTCAGGATCTATTTTAATGGTGGAATAGGAAAGGATATCAAGAATTGTTGATGGAAGTTAATTCTCAAAAAGATGGGGAAAAGAATGAAGGAAAATAAAGATCAGGAGTTTAGAATGATGCATTATCTTGTATAATAGCTTGACGAGGACCTATGGCATGAAATTCAAGCTTTATGTGATGTTCTCCTTTTGTTAACTTGTGGAACAACTTGGGAAAGGAAGAAAGAGGGAAGCCGACCAGGAGTAGAAAAAAGAGTAGAAATAAAGAAGGGAAATTGACATTTATTTATGGAAAGGGGATGGGAGGCGCCACTTTGGTGTTTACATAGGTTTAGGAGTTTGTTAGATGGGGATAAGAGTAATTTAAGTGTATTTAGAAATCCTTGTTGTTATCCTTGAAGTGTTTGATCTTAATTCTCTCACTCTTATCTTCTAATCTCATGGAGCATGGAGAATTAATTCTAAGGGATGATTTGATGTGTGTATATCTGGGAACTAAAATTTCATGCAAATACCACTTATATACCATGCTACACTTCGCTATACATCAAATTATAATTATTTTATATCATTATCTCCATGATTTATTTTATATTTTGGGGACCAAAATTACCAATAATAAATTTATTTAATTATTTAAATTATTATTTATTTTATATTATTTTTTGAACTATTACACATACCGACATCACCAATTGGTTGGAGCATCCACAAAGGATTGCCGCTACACCCAAACAATTCCACAAATGTTTTGATGATTAAGGCCTCCGAAGTTCCACACATCCAGAAGTCCCATACCTACCAAATGTATGATTGTAAGCTCTTTTAAAGTTGTTAGTCATTCATCATCCATGGTTTATCATTCACCGAGGCTAATCTTTCATCACATTCTCAAATCCTTACAAGTCTCATATTGAGTAGAGACCAAGAGTGTAGGTTTTTCTCGATCTAGATTCCAACCAAAGAAGGCTCAAACAAGTTAAAGTCCCTAACCAATGCCCTATTAGTTTATGTTCTTGACCCATTGACTCATATTCTTATTCCTTTTGTAGCTAAGGTATAATCTTGTACATTGGAAATGTCCAATGTCTACCCTATTGGTTTTAAAGCCCAACACTTTGCTACCATGCTTTGACACCCTTCCTTCCCTAATTATCTTGAAAACTACTTTATTTAGTCTAAAACTAGTTATTAAGAAAAGTCCTTGAATAATTCTAAAAGACCTCTTGTTTGTAGTGGAATGATGACATTATAAGAACAATTTTTCCAAGTTTGAACCCTCATGGGGTGTCTAGCATCTCAAAAGGGGGAGATGTCACTTCAGTTCATGTTCATGTTTCAAGTTCTCATCAAGAATAAATACATTAGAGAATAAATAATGTTTTTAAGATCAATCATCATTGTAAAGTTTTAAAATTTGATTTATTGGGAGCTATCATTTATATGCTTGAACAATGTGGTCCCATATATGCCAAGTCATGCCCTTTCGCTTTGGGCATACAAATATTCCATGTTCAAAGTAATACATGTCCAAAATGAAGGTAAATTAGAAAAAAAAAGGGAAAGCAACAAGAGAAAATAAAAGGTCACTGAGGGTCTCCTAACTTGAGTCATTATGCATCTACATCTTTAAAAAAAATAAAAGAGAGATGAGCTCTATGAACCAAATGGGTAATATAATTCTAACATCAATTCATTTAAACATACATTCATAGCAATCAAACATATATTGTAATACATTAGATATTTTAAATAGTTATGTGTTTCATGGTTGATCACTAGGTAGGGTTACAAGCCCCAAGTAGGCCATGGACCATTCCCAATCAGACATCCTCCCCATAAATGTGCACATGGCCCAAAATAACATACCATTGAGTAGTTTTTTTTTCAAACTAGATTCACCAATGGCCCAAGGTGCTCATATAAGGTTTTTGAATAAGTAACCAGCCTGGTCAACGTCACAAAAACACATGGTGTGCTACCACCACCTAATAGTCTCGGAATGTGAGTTTGTTAACTTAATCATGTGATTAGAAGAAGTTGGTCAATCACCTTGTACACTTAATCATAGTTGAAAGTACCTTGATGATGCATTCTCATGCTTGAGTCATAAGGCATACTTCATATTGTATTCGCATACAAATATGCCTAGTTCGTATCATCTCATGTTTTCTATTCTCAAATTTGTATTATCACACGACTTCAACATTATTAATAATAAAACATAATAATGCTCATGTATTAAATCAAGATTCCATATTCATTTAAAATCATATGCATAACACGTATTTCTAGGGTGATAAACATCATGAAATTCATCATTCATACAATATTGGTGTACTCATGGTCTCATCACATATACATCAACGAGCATTAGTGCTCACATTAACATAACATATATCATAATTAACTGGGTGCATAATACTATCACCTAGGCCAATATTAAAGACTATTACACATACTTGTTTAAGTGAAAGGAGGTTAGAGGTATATTTATCCTAACCTTGGTGTCACGACCCACTCAGGACTTATTGGCATTGCCATCACGGTTAGGCCCACCGGGCATTGTCCGGCTGCTTCACGCGGTGACTCAATCGGTATTGTTCCCTCCCCAAGGGATTTTCTCGC
>JAJIYU010018016.1:0-11400 GCA_030144865.1 Tinospora cordifolia | reverse complement strand
ACTAAACAAAAAGGCAGAAATGATTACTAAATCGGCATTAATGTGTAGATAATGGCCAGACCAAGGAGATACGCAACAAGAGGTAATACATATGACGACACCGACTCTCAAGAAGTGCAACATGACATGACGGAGGCTAGAATGGAACACATGATGAATGAAGTCACCATGAGAGTGATGGAACAAATAGAACGAACGCTAGCCCGAATGATACCGCAAGTGGAACCACAGATGCAAGAATAGGTTCCAATACAACCGCAAATGTCAGCACTTGAGATTTCATATTGTCAGGTAGAACCAGAGGACCTGGAAGGCAATGAACACAGAAAATTGTTGTTAGAATTGAAGAAGCTGGAACCATCACAGTTTTATGGTACTACAGATAGTTTGGCAGCTGACCATTGGTACCAAGAGTTAGAAGAACACTTGGACGTGTTGAGAGTTACAGGTCCCAGCAGGGTAGCACTGGCTACCCATCAATTCAATGGACCAGCTAGAAGCTAGTGGCAGCTAGTAAAGGAAGACCCAACTGTCAACGTTAGCAAAATGAGTTGGGAAGAATTTAGGGAGATATTCTATAAGAAATTCTTCCCTGAAGCTACACTGGAAAAGACGTAGGAGGACTTTATTCAGCTAAAGTAGAGCTAAATGACAGTGGCTGAATATGAGGCCAAATTTATCGAATTAGCAAATTTCTCACCTGAATTAATCAGTGATGAGAAGAAAAAGGCCCACCGTTTCACCCAGGGTCTCAAGATTGAGATCCGAAATTGATAAAAACAGCCTGCTTGAAGACATATAGAGAAGTAGTAAACAAGGCATTAACCCTAGAACAAGAGTTGAATTTTGAACAAAGGCTTAGAAACAAAAATAAGAGACCAGGAGGTGACAGAGATCACCAAGGAGATCCGAAGAGAAGGAATACCAACCAGAACCATGGGAACAATATGCCTTAAGCACAAAATCGACCTAAAACAAAAGAACAACTAGAGCTGGCAAGACGTCAAGGGCGGCGCTTCAACTGTAATCAGCGAGGGCACCTATCGAAGTTTTGTCCCAACAAAACTCAGATGCGACAACAACAACAACCTCCAAATAATCAAGGGGGAGAATAGAATGTACGTGCTCAACAACAACTGCCTCGACAAAATAACAATCAGGGGCAAAATCAAAACTTGGGTCGAGCACAAAATCAGAACCAAGGTCGGGGGCAAAACCAAGCGAGAGTATTTGCTATCGCTGAAGCCCCAGAAAACCAAATCCCTGCTGTTGAAGGTACATTCTTGTTATTTAACACTACTGTGAAACTGTTGTTTGATTCGACTGCTTCAAAGTCATTTGTTTCTGAAAAACTAATTAATAGATTAGAACTAGTAACAAAAACTTTGCCTATAACGTTGAATGTATCAACACCTATAAACCCCCCTAGGCCCCCAATTTCATTCATTCTAAAGAATAAGAGTTGAATGCTCCTCTTGTTTTTTCTAAGCCTTCTTCTTGGCACCTCCCATCTTCCTTTCTTGTGTGTGTGAGAAATTCTTCTCTCAATTTGGGGAAATAAGTTGGGTGATCTTCGTGGGCACTAGTACGTGGGGGAATTGCTGCCAAAATTTTGGAAGAAAAGCGTCACAAGGTGGAAGTGATTTCTAAAACACCCTTCTGTTCTTATTTAGATTCATGGCATAATCATTGTTTGTGTGGTTTTCACTGAATTCTAAGATTTCAACTTTAGTTCTAGAATTTTAAATGTTTATTCAGTATTTCAGTTTTAATTCATGTTTGAGCATTCATATCATCCATGTCACGTTAGTATCATGCTTAGGCTTTTAAATTAAAGTATGATGCATGTTTTATGAGTGTTTCATGAATTAATTGTGTATATTTAGTATTTTAGTTTGATTTCATACTTTGAAGTTTACTTTATGAGATCATGATGTGAGAATTAATCAAAGATGATGGTGATAATAACCGCGTACCATCATAGTGGTTATAGCGACCCTATGGATGTTCTTTTCATAAGATTAGTTCATATGGTTTTAAGACCAAAGTACTTGGTTGGTGGGTAAGTTCCTTTGAAGTCCAAAAGTCCAATGAAATTGGCTAGAAGAGTTATATTTCACTCTAAGGAGGTACTTTGTTAAGAACATCAAGGGCTTTAAAAAAACCCTTTTGGTCTGAGACTCGACTTAAACAAATTATTATTTGAAACACCTAATGATTGCAAGTGTTTGAATTATGATTGTGTTATGAGTTTGAATATGAAAGATGGTTGTTCGAAAATGATCCACTGGGCTATATGTTCACTCCTTCCTATCCTATTTTTCAGGAACATGAAATTTATGAAGCAGTTGAACATGGATAGGTTCTTTGCAAGTTTTTGCCATATTATTATTTTTTTTAGAGTTTTTAAGGGCATGTTGCCCATAGTTTTTTTTTATACTTTTCTACTGAAAAGTATCTTGAAGTCTTCCGCTATAAATATTAGTTCTTTTTGAAGAGTTTAGTACTTTCAATTTCTATTATGAATAAAATAGTTTGAATTTTTTTATCTCTTTTAATTTTCCTTGATTTTATTAAAAATTTTGTATTCTTGAATTTTATACAAAGGCACGAGATATTGAAAAGAAAAGAATAAGTGTGTGTCACTTGTAATGTAGCACTGACCCGACCCGCCGTTTTGTTAAGTTCACTAGAACGGTGGCATTGTACACTGATTAAAAGATACGGGGGTTGGGGTGTTACAGACAATCTTGAGCTAAGTGTCCTTTTTTATTGTAAGCATAACACAATCCTAACCTCTTAGCTTCCTCCCTCTGGTCATTACTCGTCTGCCCTTGCTTTATCTGTAGTGGCTGCTACCTGGTGGTTATTTGCTTCCGACTTTCAGTAGAGGTTACCCTAGGTGCTTCCTGTCTAATCTGCTTTCTTTGTGGGGCTCCTGTAGTTGGTCTTTTTTGTGGTCTCTTATGTTTATTCTTCAGGGATTGTTCATACTCCAAGTCTCATTCCACCATTTGTGCCCTCACCACTGGCTCATGTAGAGTCGTCAGCTTCAACGGTGCAATGATCTTTCTGATCTCCACTTTCAACCCTTCCAAAAATCTATCTACCTTTGACTGTTCATCCCTCACCAGCTCCAGGGCAAATCTTGATAACTCTATAAACTTTTGTTCATATTCTGCCACCGTCATGTTCCTCTGAGTTAACCTAGTAAATTCAGATTGCAACTTTCTTGTCTTGGCAGTGGAGAAGAAGGTATCATAGAATAACGCCTTGAATTCGTCCCACGTCATGTTAGATTCATCTATGGTGGGGTCATTGACTATCATTTCCCACCAATGATACGCCGGTGCCACTGGCTGGTGAATAGCCAATGCCATGCACTCGTCTGGGTCCAGTGGTTCCCATTGCGTTCAGATGCTTATTCATTTCTGTAAACCACCGATCAACAACAAAATGGTTTGTCATTCCTTCAAAAGTGCATAGCCCCAGCTTCTAGAATTCAATTAATAGATCCCTTTATTCTTTGTCATATCCAATAGTTCTACTCCTAGGTATCACATTTGTCGATCCTACTTCCTGCTGAACCTGAAGCTGCAGTTGTACTTAAGGTTCTAACTGCACTGGTAGTTGTGTCTGTGGCTTAACATTTGCTGGCTACGGTGTAGAAGTGGATGCCTGTAACGTTTTGACTACCTGTTCCACCACTCTGGGAGTGACTTTGGTTATCACCCTCTTTTTGATGTCCGAGATTGTGTCTTTAGTGACTACCATCCTCACCGGTGTCACTGCTATTGGTGGTTCATCGTCTCTTAGATCTGGTACTTCTCTAGTGTGCTCTTACTCCCTATCCCTTCTAGGCGTGCCTCTTCCTCTTGGCATGATCTGAAAATCAAAGGGTTCTTTTAATCGTTTATAATTTAATTACATTGAAACAGAACAATTTTCGATATATTAGTATCTTCACTTCAATCTCGATTCTGTTTCCCATAACTTGGGTGCTTTAACTAATAATGTTAGTCATTTCTTTCTAACCTACCTATAAACTTTCATGTTTTTCATGCTACTATGACTCTAATTTCAAGTCTCTAAGTTTTCGATTCTTATTTGTGGCCTTGGGGTTTATGCTTTTAAGTCGGCAGCATGTTGTCTATAACTGGGTATAGGAATTTGGGTTTAAAAAATTCAAATAACTATATAATCACATAAAAACAAACACACAACAATCAGACAATCAAAACACGTTATCATAATGAAATCTTGAGCTTTCATTTATGCTTCCAGGTCCGAGTACCCCTTCCTACCCTCGCCCTTCCACATAAACTTCCACTCAAAATTCCACTACACCCATTACAATGGCGCAAATGACTCAATGTCCACAGTTGCCATGTCCCACTATGTTGATTAGGCATCGTACAACATGTGCACCGATAGACGTATTCTAAGGCTGAAGCAAGACCCACTATGTTGTATTGCCCCATCCCAGTACAACACAGTGCGTATAAGTTCTTCCAAAGACACCAAGTATTTGCCAAACATGGCCCGTCATTTTTCAAATTCAGGATTCTTCCATCCCCCCAATCCCTATGCACCCCATCCTATATAGAGACTAGAGATACAGAGTCCTCCCAGACTCGGGTCCTAACCAAACAAGTGTGCGTTCAAACACTTTTTCTGTCTCTAGCCTATGTCCTAAAAGTTTTTATTTTATTTATGATCCACTGTACTTTCTAGACAACACCCGGTCTTTATCTAGACCTATAGTCTCCTAACTGAACCTATCCATTTCATTAAATCCCTTATCGAAGAAATCAAATCAATCGATAAATTCATTGGTCAATGAAAATCAAATCCGATAAAAATTCAAGTTTAGCCCAGTATATCATAGTACTGGGCTCTGATACCATATTTATAACACCTCAATTCTCATACGGACCTTCCAATATATACTATGTTTCGTTGTCCATAAAGAATTAGAATGTCACTTAAATCCTTCGGTAAACTTTCCTTTAAAATACAGTCAAAGCAACAATTTTGTTTAACAGATAGTCAATTTCGATACTAAAAATAAATTTATCAGGTATAATAAAAGGAGATTATATCAAAAATTTAAAATCACGCAACGGAGTAAAACTTTTCAACATTTCATTAGACTGAAAAACATATTTATAAAATTGTCAAAGTTATACAATCTAAAAGATCTTTTACAAGCAACTATAAAGTAAACGTCAAAATACGTACTTAGTCTATCCAAGTCTACAGCAAAAAGAGAAAACTGGAATACAAAAGTCTCGACTGACAGACACTCAAATAGGACATGTTGATCGCTTATGTTTCACTTCCAGGTGTACTTGTAAAATAAATATTGGGTGAGCTCGTGTAATACCTGGAATTTTAGTAACGTAATAACCGAAATTTGAGTTTAAAACACATTTTATTAGCACATATACGTATATATTTATATAAATATACATATATATATTTGTCATTGATATGCAATTAATTAGTTAGCATAGAAGTATAAAGAGATATACATTGATTAATATTAGACATATAGAATTGTTGGGTAAATATACGCTTCTCTATTTGAATAAGAAAATAATATTTTTAGTATGATATTAATATAGAAAAGTATGTGTATAAAGTATTAATTAGATGCACTCATGAAAATAATATTTCGTTTAGCGTGATACATAGAGAAGTATATGTGTAAAGGAAACGCATTCATGAATGAAATATCTCATTTGGTGAGATGTTAAGGTATGCATATGTAAGAAGTGATAGTCCCACATTGGAAAGATAGAAACACTATTTGAAAGAGGGTCCTACGTAAACCCCCCTACTCCACCCATTTCATTCATCCCAAAGACAAGAGTTGAAAATTTCTCTTGCTCTCTTTCTTTGCCTCCTTCTTGGCAACCTTAGTCCTAGTTCTTCTTTGCTAGAGCTATTCTAAATAGTTCGCGAAGGAGTAGCAACGAAGTGCTACAAAGAATTTAGGAAGTGATCTCGAGGTGAGTTTCTTTCCTTTCTTTTAATTTATTATTTTGACTTAGATAATGCTTGCTTGTTTGGTTAGCTTGATTTTTTTAGTTTTTATTCTTGTTCTTTGCATTTATATCATTCAATTATCATGTTGTATGACCAAAAGAGTATGCTCTGTAGTTGCGTCTCATAAGATCTTCTACATCAGAAATCGAAAATCTATGCTTCTGTTGATTTATGATGTTATACTGTTGGTATGTTTAATTACTATTGAAATATTTATTTACTATATTCTTGCACACAAAACTAAGATTAAATAAGATTTTAACCATGTACCAGTACGGGGGACTTTCTGTGTTCTATGTAGAATTGGAACTGGTTGTCAATACTGACACCAGAATGGAACGGGTTTCAAGAATGATCCCACTGGAAATGGGTTTGTGTTTTAGAATTGATCTCTCTCCCTAGATCTGGAGCAAAGAGGTTATATCCGTTTGGTCTAAATTACGACTGAAATAATATATTGTTTGAACCAAATTAATCCCTGAAAGTGTTTGATATGCTTGTATTATATGGTTGAAATAATGAATTAAATAGATGGAATGATTCACTGGGCTTTTTAGCTCACCCCCCTATTTTTCACATCTCAAGAAACTAATCAGCTTACGAGAAGGTTTATCTATTGAAAGTTCTTATTTATTTCAATGTAAGGCACATAGGCCCAAACTAAATCATGTATTTCAGCTTTGAATGTATTTTTCACTGTAATAGATCATTGTACTCAGAATTTTCGAATGAATAAATGAAGAATCTTATTTACTATAATGTCATTTTGCACATAGACTAATGTACACAGGAACCCTACTGGATTTGGGTCTAAGAAGAAGAAAATATAGCACGGGCCCGTTTTCTGGGCATCCCAAGATTTTTGATCAAAGAGAGTTGAACCGTCAGATGACGCGAAAGATGGGACTTGGGAAGCGGGGTGTTACAAAAGTGGTATCAGAGCCTAGGCTTTAGATACCTTAGGCAAGAATTAGAAGGAATTGACTAGTCTGGTAAGATTATTTATTTATTTAATCTAGAAGTCCTACCTCCTGTTTTGGAAATTGAAATGATTTTAAAAAATTGCTTTCGAAAAGAAATATATGTTTTCAACGATTTTGTTTGGATACAAAGATTACAAGTTGAGCTGATAGTGAGTAAGCCTTGTCCCGAGTAAAGCTAAACATTGAAAGGGAGATGGGTTATCTTGTTCTAGAAAGCACGGTTGCTAAGTAGACTTCGATCACGCCGTCCAATATGGAGGTTATCCCACCAGCTCATACGAGTAGTCGGAATTGTAGAACACACTTATTTTCTTACGAGATAAAACAAGGAGGTGGTAATTGAGGGCTAGAAACTCACTATGGTCCAAATGAGATGCTAACAAAGATTTGAGAACCTAGGTCTAGGGAAGAGACCTTAAGTAGAGACTTGGGGGTTTCCAAGGGTGGCACAGTGAATCATGAATAAACTTTTAGGGCATAGGTTAAAGACTGCAAATGTGTGAAAAATGAACACTTGTTTGGTCAGTACACGAGATCAGGAGGATCCTATATCTTTGGTTTTTATGTGGTATGTGATGCATAGGATTCAGGGATATAGAAGAATCTTGGACTCGGAGAATGACAGACCATGTGTGGTGAGTGATCGGTGGCTTTGGATGAACTTGTTTTCCTATGCTTGACTGGTATGGGACAGTCAAATGTAGTAGAACTTGGGAAGCCTTGGACATCGAGACATTTGCGAAAATTGGTTGGGTGCAACTTTGTCCTAGGTGAAAACCTAAGTAGAAGGGGTAGAGTGGTATGGGACACTTGAACCTGAAAGCTTAGGAGGAAGCTTGGACCTTGTTATCCTGGCTTAATGGTATGATTGTGTGCTATGCATGCTTTATTGCTTATTTATTTTGAAACCAAATCCTGTACCCATGCACAAAAAGAACGTAGAAGCATAAACTGTTAGGCCACTAAACAAATCGAAGACATAGAGACATGAATCTAGAGTCATGATAGTACGAACAACTGATGAGGCAAAAACTGATCGAGTGTTACATTTATAGATAATGGCCAAAACAAAAAAGTACGCTACTCGATCCAGCACCTCTGACGAAAGTGAACAGCAAGAGCAGGAACTGTCTGCGGGAATAGAGGCCCGGATGGGGGATCATGATGAACGAAATGTCACAAAGAATGTTAGATCAACTGTTGAGGGCACTTCCACAGATAATCCCTCAGATGGCCCCTCAGCCTCAAGCACCTGAACCGATGCAGGATCAACAGACAACACTTGTGGCTCAAGACCCTGAAAATCAGAAGGCTGAAGAGAATTCAGAAGATGAAAAACAAAGGAAGATGCTGATAGAAATGAAAAAGCTCACCCCTCCTTTCGATGGTAATACGGATAGCATCTCAGCGAACCACTGGTACCAAGAGATAGAAGAAATCCTTGATGTAATGAAAATAACTGGGTCCAGACGAGTAATACTGGCCACGCACCACTTCAAGGGACCAGCCAGAAGTTGGTGGCGTATGGTGAGGATGGACCTGAAAACAAACGTTGATGATATGAGCTGGGAAGACTTTACTGAAATCTTCTATAAAAAATTCTTTCCGAAAGCAACCTTAGAGAAGCTACAGGAGGACTTTGTCCAACTGAAATAGAGGGACATGACTGTGGTGGAATATGAGAGAAAGTTTACGGAATTGGCTAAGTTCTCATCAGATTTGATCAGGGATGAGGGAAGGAAGGCCAATAGATTCACCCAGGGTCTCAAGATTGAGATCAAAAAATTAATAAAAACCACCTCT
This sequence comes from Tinospora cordifolia, assembly GCA_030144865.1. Classification (NCBI taxonomy): domain Eukaryota; kingdom Viridiplantae; phylum Streptophyta; class Magnoliopsida; order Ranunculales; family Menispermaceae; genus Tinospora; species Tinospora cordifolia. Next base: position 2,563 of record JAJIYU010018016.1, on the reverse strand, counting down.
CTGAAGACATACAGAGAAATAGTGGATAAGGCCTTGACTCTTGAATAAGAACTAAATTTTGAACAAAGGTTGAGAAATAAAAATAAGAGGCCAAAAGGTGATAGAGATCACCAAGGAGATGCAAAGAAAAGAAATACCAATCAGAATAACGTGAATAATATGCCGCAACGACAAAATCGACCCAAAACACAAGAACAGTTGGAGCTAGCAAAACGACAAGGGCGGTGCTTCAACTGTAATGAGCAAGGGCACCTATCGAGGTTTTGTCCTATCAAAACCCATATGCTGCCACAACAACAACCTCTGAATAATCAAGGTGGAGCACTGAACGCACGACCTCTACAACAACTGCCTCCACAAAATAACAATCAGGGGCAAATTCCAAACATGGGTCGAGCACCAAATTAGAACCAAGGCCAAGGGCAAAACCAGGCAAGAGTATTTGCTATCGCCGAAGCCCCGGAAGACCAAGTCCCTGCTGTTGAAGGTACATTCCTGTTATTTAACACTACTGTGAAATTGTTGTTTGATTCGGGTGCTTCAAAGTCATTTGTTTCTAAAGAAATAGTTAGTAGATTACGACTAGTAACAAAGACTTTGCCTATAACATTGAATGTATCAACACCCATAGGAACTTCGGTAACATCAAAGCAAATGTGTACCTGTGACCTTAGGTTTGGGGATAAGCTGATTTCAGCCGACCTTCGTGTACTACCATTCTACGAGTATGATGTGATATTGGGTATGGATTGGTTGGACTAGTACAGGCACAAATAGATTGTCCCAAGAGAAGAGTAACTATAGCATTGCCTTCAGGAGAAACCTTCAAGATAGATGGGGATGTTCATAAATTGCCTAGAAGCCCAATGATAGCCATGTTGAACTGTTTAAAGCAAAATGAAGACCTTGAAAACCTCTTAAAGGAAGGCTCTGAAGGACCAAAAGAAATAAAGAATCTAGAAGTAGTCCGGGACTATGAAGATGTGTTCCCTGATGACTTGCCTGGGCTACCACCAACTAGAAGCATCGAGTTCAAAATTGAACTCCAACCTGGAACCAGACCTATAGCTATACCTCCTTACCGTATGGCACCAGTAGAACTAATTGAGTTGAAGACCCAATTAGATGAGCTCCGAGAAAAAAGATTCATCAGACCAAGTGAATCACCTTGGGGAGCTCCAGTATTGTTTGTGAAAAAGAAAGACGGATCTATGCGACTTTGTGTCAATTATCGAAAACTGAATCAAGTAATGGTAAAGAACAAATACCCTTTTACCAAGGATAGACGACCTATTTGATCAATTAAGAGGAGCCACTCATTTCTCAAAAATTGACCTTAGGTCAGGCTATCCTCAGTTGAGGATCCGTGAAATAGATATTCCCAATACTGCCTTCAGAACTCGATATGGTCACTTCGAGTTTACAGTAATGCCTTTTGGTCTAACCAATGCCCCAACAGCATTCATTGACTTAATGAACCGAATATTTAGGCAATACCTTGACAAGTTTGTCGTGGTATTTGTTGACGACATCCTAATATACTCTAAGTCCAAAAAGGAACACTTAGAACACTTGAAGATCGTGTTAGAAACACTCAGAAAACACCGACTGTATGCCAAATACAGCAAGTGTGAATTCTGGATGAAGACAGTCAAATTCCTTGGTCATGTAGTATCAGCAGAAGACATTTCTGTGGATTTGGAGAAGGTGGAAGCTGTCATGAATTGGAAACAGCCAAAGACAGTTACAGAGATCAGGAGTTTCTTAGGCTTGGCTGGATACTACAGAAGGTTCATACGAGATTTCTCTAAACTAGCAGAACCTATGACCAAGCTATCCCGGAAAGGAGTTAAGTTCAATTGGGATGAGAAGTGCGAACAATCATTCCAGGAACTAAAGAAGAGATTAACTACGGCCCCCGTCCTAGTTACTCCGGCCCATGGGGTTACCTTTACCCTTTTTACTAATGCATCATTGAATGGACTGGGAGCAGTATTGATGCAAGGAAGACAAGTGGTCTCCTATGCTTCGCGACAACTGAAGGTCCATGAGAAAAACTATCCCACTCACGACCTAGAGTTAGTAGCCATTGTATTTGCCCTGAAGATTTGGAGATATTACCTCTATGGAGAGAAATTCGATCTATTTTTAGATCACAAGAGCTTAAAATACATCTACACTCAAAAGGAGTTGAACCTCAGGCATCAGAGATGGATAGAGTTCTTGAAAGACTATGATTTTTAACTACACTACCATCCAGGGAAGGCCAATGTAGTGGCTGATGCCTTGAGCAGAAAGTTCAACAAACAAGAAGAAGAGAAAGGCCAGATGTACCAATTGATCGAAGACTTCAGGCTGGGTGTAACTCTGAATGAAACACAAGCCTTCCTCTACACCATGTCTTGTCAATCGAATCTTCTGCATCAAATCAGGGATGAACAAAGACAAGACGAAGGACTTACTAGTCTGATTGGGGAAGTTACCCAGGGTAAGCATTCTGACTTTAGGTTAGATGCTGAGAATATTTTAAGGTTCGGGAAAAGGATCTGTGTACCTCAGAATG
>JAJIYU010018015.1:0-11416 GCA_030144865.1 Tinospora cordifolia | reverse complement strand
ACAAGATGACAACTCAACTCTTGTTGCTTGGGATGGTTTGATTTGTGAGCATGGGGGGTTTATATAGGCTTCAAAAGTGTGTAAAATGGTAAGTTTTTTGGTGGAAAATTTACAAAAATTTAAATTTTCGTGCCCCCCAAGCATAAGAAATTTTTGGGATTTTTTGAATTTTTTTCGGATTTTTCCTGATTTAATTTCGGTATTTTCGTTTAATAAATCGAAGCATCAAATCGGAGTCGTCGGATCGTCATCGAGATTTCATTCGTGATCAGATCAGGCGGATGGAATGATAGTCGCTCGATTTTCCTCGAGATTTAAACGATATCTCGGATTTTATCAGATAATTGAATCTCAGCGCTCCGATCTTCCTAGAGTTACGCATAGATTTCGCGATCTCCGAACATGAATTCAATATGGACGCTTCGATTAACCTCGAGACACGCATATCGCGATCGGAGCAATCGTCTTTGATGTGGACCATCAGATTGACCTCGATCATTGTGTTCGTTCTGATTTCGCGATTGCGTCTTTGCGCCTTAATCCTGAGCGTCTGATGATCCTCGATCTTTGTGTGCGATGATCATTTGAACTATACTTGGGATCTTGGCCGTTAGATCTTCCTCGATCGAAGGAGCCGTTCGCGATCTTCCCCGAGCGCCTCGATTTGGGCCGTTTGATGAACCTCGAGCGACACATCAGATCATATATATCTCGAATCCGGATCGTCTGATAGTCCTCGAGTCACGTATGCTAAATTCTGGTCGTTCGATTTGGCTGATTTGGTGCATCCGGGCATTGGTTAAGGCTTTGATCTTGACCGTGCGATTCCAGATCCTACAGATGATGGATTTCTGGCTGTTGGATCGTGTTTCTAATTACAAAATTATTTTCTAAGGTTTCTTTTATTCGAAAATTGCTAATTATTAACCAAATTTCACTTTCTAATTTGTGCAAACATTGATTTTTACATAAATCATTCTATTTTAAGGATTTACTAATATTTTTTCCTTTTTAATTATTTAATATTACATTTATTTGATATCTTCTATTTTTTTAATATTTTTAATGTTAATAATTAAATAATTTGTATTTTCCATTTTCATGTATTTTTATTTATTTTGTATTTCCTTTTCAGATAATAAATTATGTAATTATTAATTAATACTTATATAATGTTTGATTGATTTATTTATTTTTTAAAATACATGTACATTTCATTTTTATTTAATTGCACATATTCCTATAATATTAACATTTATTATGCTAACACATACCTTATTCATTCACATATTAGCCAATATGTGTGTACACCTTATTTTTATTTATTCCTTAAGCAAATCTTTAAATTTCTTAATTAATTCCACTAAACCTTAATTTTCATTTAATTATCAAATTAAGGTCTTAATTTGTCTATTATATTTTCAATATATTTTATTTTTCATGTGCCAACCCACAATTTGCACCCAAAATAAATTTAAAATTAATTTATTTAATTATTTGACAAAATTATGGGGTATTACACTAATACACCAGATCCCATTAGAACCCCGCAGCTAAATGTATTTGGGGAAGAGTAGCACTAGAATGGGAATGTGTGATAGGTTTTCAAAATGCCTTGCTTGTACTTCCCCCACACCGGCAAGTGGAGTTAAAAATTTGAATGGCAACCTAGCACAAAACACATTGCTAGTCCACCAAACGGAAGGATTCCAATGGGCTAATGAAGCTGAAAACATAGTGGGATGAATTCCTTGAGAAAGGATTCACCAAACTTGGTAAGTCACCTTAGGAAACTTTGATCCTATCTACGAAAAAGTAGGATGGATCTAGAAGATTATATAATAAACTACTGGGAAGTAGAATTAGACAACTATAAAAAATTAGTTCATTAAGGTTAGACTAGAAGACCACTTTGATCAATTTAAAGGAGTTACACAATTCCCAAGATTGATTTGGGATTAGGGTATCGCTAGCTGAATAACCCAAGAGTCTAACATACCGAAAACAACTATTATAAAGCAATATAAACACTTTGGGTTTACAATTATACTGTTTGGATTAACTAAGGTATGGGTTGTATTCGAAGATCAAATGAACAATGTTTTAACTAGATTTTTAATGTAGGATCAGAGTAGCGCAGCTAGAAGAGCTACATTCTCAAGAAATGGTGGGACTGCACAAAGTTATTGCAACTAGTAAGTCAGATAGAGATTTCCAAATTTGTGCCTCAGGGTTGGCAAAGTTTTGTAGAAGGAAACATGAGAGCAGACTCACTATAGGTACGATGTTTCATCCCCAGATAAATGGACAAACTAAGAGCATCAAATATATAAAAAAGTTGTCTAGATAGCGTCAAATATATAAAAAAAAGTTGTCTAGATAGCGTCAAATATATAAAAAAAAGTTGTGCACGGAGTGTGCACTCTTAAATTTAACGGCAAGTGGAGCCATCATCTGTATAGGGATAGCTGCACATGGTGCTCTGTGATAGACCCTATAGGTCACCATCTCAATGGACAAATATTGAGGATCAAGTATTCATTGGATCAAAAATGACAAGGAAGATGACACCCAAATAAAATAGATCCAGATGAAGTGAACTATTGCTCAAAACAAATAGAAGAACTGTATAGATAACAGAAGAAGACACTGGCATTCCAACAGGATGCTAGGGCACGGTGGAAGTCAGTCAACCAATCAAATGGGTTGAAGACAAATAGGAAGCTAGCGAGGAGATGTTATCATTCATTGAATTACTTAAGATCCTTAGCGAGACTAGTAAAGATGCTTATGAACTGATTATTGCTAAGCAGAGCATCCTCGATTTAATAGGTGTTCCATGAGTTGATATTTTAGAAGTATAGATCAGAACCGTCATTGATCATACATGGGGCAAATATTTTACTTTAAGGCCAACGACCTTCCTCTAGTTAAGGTCTTGTAAAGGCATCACGTCTGGAGAAGATGATCTGAGAATTAGAAAAAGGAAATATGAACAAAGTAACGAGATTTCTTCAGCAGGAATATCTAAATGGGACACATTATTCAAGTAATCACTTTATTCAAATTTTGAGGACGGAATTTCTTTTAAGGGGGGTCGATTGTAATACCTTAAAATCTCACAAATGCGTACACGTTTCAATTAAAATAAAAATATAAAATAATCAATCAAAAAATAAAATAAATGTTTTTATTACATACATGTGATGTAAACTTTGGGTTAAAAGTATAAAATGAAAGTTATGTTGGGAGAAAAATAATAATCAAAATAATATTATGTGTAGATACGAGGTTCGCAAAATAATCAAAATTAAAAGAAAAAGACAAAGAAAAATAAAAATAATATGATGCTTGCGTGGATACAAAGTCGCGAGAGATGTGAAAAAAGAAAATGAATGGAATTTATTCTCATGCACATATGTCGCTTCGCAAATAAAAGACAACACAAAATAAATAGCCAAATAAGTAGAGAAATGAAGATTGAGAATAAAAGAATAATGAATGAAAAGCGGGCATTGATTACTAAACTTCACAAAGAAGGAACCAAAAGAAAAAAAAAATTAATAATAATTTTAAGAGACTTGCTCTCCACGTTTGGACGAAGAAGAACCCAGAAGTTGTGTGAAAGAAGGAGAGGAATTGTGCATTCTTGTTTAAATGAAGAAGAAAGGAAAACAAGGGAATGGGGGTGTCATTGTGTTCCTATGATGATGAAAAAGATGAATCACAGTTGTGTATTTCTGCAATTTGAGCGAGAAGGAGCAGCTTGTTGTTACAATAAATCTTCAATGAAGAAGAGGGTTGTAATCTAGTGCATTTAGAGTTTGCTGAAGGAAACAAAGAAGAACTCATTCGAGTTATGATGTGTTGAGATTCACGAATTGAGAAGAAAAATACAGATCTGTGTAGGTTTTCAAACCCAAAACCGTGAAGAACGAACAAGGAAAGGAGAAGACGCAAGTCTAATTCAATTTTGATGAGTGAAGAACGAAATCTAGCTATGTGCGTTGCTGCTAGTGCGCAACGAAGAAGAGTGTGGATCTGCAATTTGAACAAAGATCATGTTCCCTATTCGAAAGAAGAAGCAGCTGTTCTGGTGGGTTTTTGCATGAACGAAGAATGAAGTAGAAGCTGCTGTGCAATGTGAGTGAAGAAGAAGGTTGTGCATGCTATTGAGAGTTTTTGTGTTTTGTGGTGTTGTGAATCGTGAGTAGAAGAAAAAGAACGGTGCTGTGATTTGCGAATTGAAAAAGCTAGTGTGTGGTGCTGTGCGTTGTTGTAACATCTCGAAAAAAAATTCATATGAAATTTGAATTTTTATTTAGAAAATTATACAGAATTGATGAATGAAAATTTTGACAAGTCATAGTTTATCCAAATGAAGAATAAAAATCAATTTAGTAGATTTTTGGAAGAAAATATATGAACGTAATGTATATTATGGGATATCATAGCCAAAAATATACAGATATGTACAATTTTTGATGAAAACAAGATTAGAAAGTCAATTGGAATCAAGATTTGGCAATAATGCAAAAAGAAAACAAGATATTCGGCTGAAAAAAAAAAAAAACTTAATACACATCCAACAGTCCACAATCAATTTGCCAAATCTAACGAACAAGATTAAAGTCCACACCAACGCACGAGCTCACTGAATCATCAAGATCAAACGGCCACGATCGAATCCATCAAATGCAATGGCTCACAACGCAAGTGCAAAAACAAAATCACAAAATCGAACACTGCGCTCGAGGATGATTGTGCAGCCAGAATCGATTTCGTTGATCACGAACTGAGATCCGCACACCGTGATCAAGGATCATTCGACGGCCCAGATCAAAGCCGAGTTAGTTAATCGTGAACCGTGCTGCACTCGAAGAAGATCCAACGATCTGATCGGAGACGTTTTTTGGATTGATCGCGAATTGTTGATGTGCTCGAGGAAATCCAACGTCTTAGAATCAAAGGCTCCGATTTTTGTTGATCGATTTGAGATTAATCCAACGGCTGAGATTGAAGGATATGAAATTAAAAACTAAAATTACGAAAAAAATGTGAAAATTTTGAAAAAAATCCGAAAAAAGGTTTCTAAATCAGAAAATTATTTCTAAAATTCGAAAAAGAATTTGAAGAATACTCATTTTACTCTAAAAATTTGAAGTACAAAATTAAAGAGAATTAGGGTGTTTTATTCAAAGAAAAACTCAAAACTTTCTATTTTTCTCCCTTTGAAAACCTATAAAAACCCCTTAGGCTCTTAATTTCTTCATTCCAAAGATAAGAGTTGAAATTGCCTCTTATTTTCTAAGCCTTTTTCTTGGCACCTCTTCCCATCTTCCCTTCTTGTGTATGTGAGAAGTTCTTCTCTCGAATCGAGGAATTAAGTTGGCAATCTTCATTGGCACTAGTACGTGGGGGGAATTGCTGTCGAAATTTTGGAAGGAAGCGTCACAAGGTGGAAGTGATTTCTAGAACACCTTTCTATTCTTAATTAAATTTATGGCATGCTCATTGTTTGTGTGTTTTTTACTGACTTCAAAGATTTTCAATTTCGGTTCTAGAATTTTAAATGTTTATTTCAGTATTTCAGTTTTGATTCATGTTTGAGCAATCATATCATCTATACCATGTTAGTATCATGCTTAGGCTTTTAAATTAAAGTATGATGCATATCTTATGAGTGTTTCATGAATTGACTATGTATATTATGAGTGTTTCATGAATTTTCATCTCTGATCTAATGCAAAATATTTAGTGGGCAAGTCATATTATAAAGATATGTCTGTCTCTCATTTGAAGTCACACCATGTTGAAATTCTCAATTATTTGATACATTTGACCCTTTTCCTTATCTTGTTTGTTAAATTTCCTACTCAAGCATTAGCTACTACATTGTCCTTCCTTGGATTGTTAGTGTAATTGGAAATCATAGTACTTAAGAAATTACATCCATATGTCGTGCCTAAGATTTAACACCATCTGAGTATAGATATACTTCAGACTCTTGTAATTTGAAAACAAATCAAACCTTTCACCATGAAGGCAATGTTTCCAAATCTTTGGAAAAAATACAATAACAATTAGTACTAGGTCATGTGTTGGATAATTCTATTCATGGATCTTCATTTGTTGTGAGGCATAAGGAACAACTTTTCCTTCTTGCATTAATGCTGCACACAATCCATTCTGTGAAGCATTTGTATATAGAACATATCCAACACCATTTGTAGGAGTAACTAATACGGGAGCTGAAGTTAACCTCTTCTTCAATTGTTGGAATGATTGTTTACATTTCTCATCCCAACTAAATTTGACTCCTATTCTAGTTAACTTTGTCATGGGTTCAGCTAACTTTGAGAAATCTTGGATAAATCTCCTTTGCTATCCAACTAAGGCTAAAAAACTTCCTATCTCTATAAGCTTCCTTTCTGTGATAGCCTCCACCTTTTCAGGATCTATCAAGATGCCTTCAGTTAAGACTACATGGCCAAGGAGTTTGAACATCTTCATCCATAATTCATACTTATTGAACTTGGCATATAATTGATTTCTTTGAAGTGTCTCTAATACAATCCTCAAGTGTTTTACTTGTTCAACTTTCAATTTGGAGTAAATCGATATGTCATCCACAAATACTACTACAAACTAATTGAGGTATCACTTGAACATTTTGTTCATTAGATCCATGAATGTTATTGGTGCATTAGTTAAACCAAAAAGCATCATCGTGAACTCAAAGTGCTCATACAGTGTCCTAAAGCTGTCTTGTGTATGTCTGACTCTCAGAGTCTCAACTTGTGATATCTTGACCAAAGATCAATCTTGGAGAAATGAGTAGGTCCCCTCAATTGATCGAATAAGTCTTCCATCCTTGGAAAAGGGTACTTATTCTTCACTTTTGCCTGATTCAATTTTTAATAGTTGACACACAACCTCAATCCATCTTTTTTCTTCACAAACAATAATAGAGCTCCCCATGGTGATTCACTTGGTTTGGTGAATCCTTTTTTTAGAGCTCATCCAACTAAATTTTTATCTCAATCAACTCTAGTGGTGCAATTTGGTAGTGAGGAATGGTTGCGGGATCAGTTCTAGGGTCAACTTCAATCTTGAATTTTTTTTGTTTGGTGGTAATCATGATAAATCATCTGGAAATACATCTTCATAATCTCTAACTACTTCTATGTCCTAGATTTCCTTCTATTCTTTAATGTCTTTTTCTAAGAACTTCTTGAAATCATCTTCCTGCCTTAAGCAATTTAACATTGCTATCATCGGGCTTCTAGGTAACCTCTACATATCACCATTGATTCTAAAAGTATCTCTTGAAGGTAGTGTTATAGTTACACTCCTTTTTGGACTATCTATCTATGCCTGATACTGGGTTAACCATTCCATTCTCAATATTACAACATATCCATAAAATGGAAGTACACAGAGATCGACTAAAATTTGCTTATCTCCAAATATTAGGTTACAATTACACAATCTTTTTGTGGTAACAATAATCCCTATAGGTGCGAATACATTCAATGTCATAGGTAAAGTATTTATTATTAGTTGTAACCTATCCACTAGTCATTCAAAAACAAAAGATTTGGTGGCACTGGAATCAAACAATTGTTTCATAGTAACATTAAATAATAGAAGTGTACCTTCTATTATAGGAACTTGATCATCTTGGACACCCGTAACAGCAAAACTCTGGCCTAGTTTTGTCCAAGGCCTTGGTTTTGATTTTGATTCAGCCCCTAGTTATTATTCTGTTGGGGATGTTGGTGTTGCCTAACTTGAGGACAACCATTTTGTTTGCCTCCCTCATTTTAGTGCTATTGTTGCTGCTGAGGAGCTTGAGCTTTGGCAAGACAAAACTTTGCCACGTATCCTTGTTGGTTATAGTGGAAACACAACCCCTGTCATCTAGCCTACTCCCTTTACTCCTCTTTAGCACAATTAGGTTGTGCCTCGTGATACTGCTGCACTTTGTGCTTAGTGTGAGGTTCCTTATTTCCACCATTCCAAGAAGTATTTTGCTTCTTATTCCTATTGGCTACCCTTTGATCATTCTATGGCCTCTTGTCTTGGTTCTTCAAAGACTATTCAGATTAATGTCCCTTTTGATCAATTGGGCTTTAAATACCATCTCCTTGAATGTAGTTGGCCTCAAAAGAATAATCAACTTCCTGATTTCCACCCATAGTCCTTCTGCAAAACTTATTAGCCTTATCCTCCTCATCTCTAGCCAACTCTAGTGCAAATCTTGACAACTCAGTAAACTTTCATTCATGTTCAATTACCGTTATGAGTTATTGTTTCAATCGTACGAACTTTGACTATAGTTGTCTAGTGGTAGCCTTGGAGAAGAAATTATCATAGAATAACTTCTTGAACTGCTCCTATGTCATGGTCGAACTATCAGTCTTGGGGTCATTCATGATCCCAAAAATATCAGTCTTAGCTTGTTATTAACCTAGAAAACCTTAGAGTAATCGCAAAAGTTACAAAAATCTTAGGAATGATTTAGAGTAGAATAGGGAATTATGGACGAAAACTTTCCAACTTTTAATTGATAGGAAGAGGAATCGAGTGAGAATGACCATATCTTGAGGGGAATTTGACTGTCATTGGCAGTTAGTGAGTTTTAAGACATAGAATCTGAACCTTGTGGATTAGACTATTACTTGGAAATAGTCACCTTAACATGTAGTTATCTTTTGTTACAAGCATCATTTAAAGATATGGTCTGCTTAACCTTGGAAATGATAAAAGCTTAATGTTTTATGTAGACCATGATGCTTCCTCAATGTTAGAGACCATGTAGGATTTCGGAACTAGCGCCACCACCATCACCTATGATTGAACTTGAGCAGGAGCCTACATAGAGGCTCGAGGCTATGATCAAGGCGTCTACTAAGGCTACTTAGGCCCAGATGGCCTTATTGAGAGAGATACTAGAATTGATTGACGCTGAAAGATAGAGGGTTGAGCTAGTAGCACCCCCTACACCAGTTGTACTTGAGATTAGAGAGGATGAGAGGGTTGTAGACTGCATAGAGGTAGCCTTGGTGAGACAAGGAAATGAAGCTACTCATGATTGCCTCCTAAAGAAGTTTTTAGATTTAAGACCTAAGGAGTTCTAGGCGGGTCTGAGTTTGGATGTGGCAGAGAACTGACTTCTCAATATTGAGAAGAACATAGAGACGTTGAGGTTGTCTGACGAGAACCAGGTACTCTTTATTGCGCATATGCTTGAAGATGTGGCTGCCATTTGGTGGAAGCGTACCTGGACGATAAAGGAGCAGATTAATTCATGGGCCCATTTTCAAAAATTATTGTTGAGTGCTTATGTTCTTGAAATAGCGAAGGAGTAAAAGAATGTAGAGTTTTTGACCTTGTGACATGAGGACATGTCGATGAGGGAGTATACCCACAGATTTCTCTGACTGGACGCTTATGCGCCCGAGTTAGTGGGTAACCTAAGGGAGAGAACAAGATTCTTCTGTCGAGGGTTGAGGGCCAATATCAAGTAGGCGACATCGACTTCTGGTGAGCCCATCCTTGAAACCATTTAGAGGTAGGCACTACAATTTGAGACAATTGGAAGAGATAAGTGCCTGATGGTCTAGATAGTACAGGGCACCACCGTACAGATGTAGCCATAGTTACAACCCTTGTCATTGACTTAAGGTGGTTATCGTGGTGGACCTAGAGCAGGTAGATACCCGAAGAAGAGGAAATATTCAGGGGCACAGTCTAGAGGGGAGTAGAGTTAGCCATCTCCTATAGTCCCAATTGTCGCCACCCAGTCAAACGTATCAACCAGTGGGACAATCATTAACCCAATATGGAGCTCGAAGTAGAGGTCTAGGTATAAGCAAAGATTCAGGGCATAGAGGCTACAGCCAGGGCTAGACCTACAAGGTTGAACAAGGACGTCAGATTATATGTTTTTAGTGTGGTCATCCAGGTTACAAACGATATGATTGCCTTATGCTCGTTCTAGCTTTTAGTGCACCTGCCACCATCGTCACTCGAGACAGAACAATGCTATTACCCAGCCTAACTTGGAGGCTAATACGACTATGGTAGAAGATACTATTTCTATTTTAGATTTTACCTTATATGTGTTAGTTGATGATGGCTCTACCCTATCATTTATCTCTGGACATGTTGTAGATAGAGTGAAACTTAGACTCCTTAGGGCACTCGCCTGGCTCATGGTTAGTATTGCAGCCGAGGAACACATTTACCCTAATTGATTTGTGAGGTTTGCATTTTGAGGTTGGGGGACTTGGAGACCATTATCAACCTTCGAGTGTTAGAGTTTCTAGATTTGATGTCATACTTGGGATAGATTGGCTAGTTGCATACCATGCACCTGTTGATTGTTTCACCAAGTGGGTGGTGTTTTAGATACCAGGGCAACTTATTATTATTTTTTAGGGTAGTGCTTCTCATAAGATGAGAACCCAAGGTAGAATGGCGACTTAAAATGAGATCGATACTCTAGCCGGTCTAACCATCATGGATGAGGGACCTTCACGGGCGAGTATCGATGAGAATCCTATTGTTAGATATTTTCCTAATGTGTTATTTGAGGATTTACCTGGCTTGCCTCCTAAGAAGGAAATCAATTTTATTAGTGAGGTTATTCTAGGGATACAACCCATTTCGATCCCTCCTTATCTAATGACACCTAAGGAATTGCAGGATTGGAAGGTCTAGCTAGAAGAATTGATGAGTAAGTGTTTTATCACCCCTACTGCGTCACCTTAGGGTGTTGTAGGGTTGTTTGTAAGGAAGAAAGATGGGAGCCTCCGTTTTTGTAAAAATTATCGACATAGAACAAGGTGACGATAAAGAACAAGTACCCTCTCCCACGTATTGATGACTTGTTTGACCAACTTAGAGGTGCTACTATGTTTTCAAAAATAAATCTAAGATCTAGGTACCATCAGCTGAGGGTTAATGAAGAAGATGTACTGAAGATGGCTTTTCGAACTCGTTATGGGCACTATGAGTTCCTAGTCATGTCATTTGGTGTAACAAATGCCCCTGCAATATTCATGGACCTAATGGAGAGAGTGTTTCATCCCCATCTTGACTCTTTTTTCATCATCTTTATTGATAACATTCTTATTACTCGAAGACTAGGAAGGAACACATTGAGCAATTAAGGATTGCACTACAGGCTCTTCGAGATCACTGCTTGTAGGCTAAGTTTAGCAAGTGTGAGTTTTGGTTGATAGAGGTATGATTTTTAGGCCAAGTTGTAATACCCCAAAATTTCGTCAAATAATTGAAGATAAATAAGTTTGAGGAAAATAAATAAAATAAGTCAAATAGATTAATTTCAAAGATTTTAAGAAATTTTGGATGCCAATGGTAGGTTGGCACATGAAAAATAATTTAT
>JAJIYU010018014.1:0-11423 GCA_030144865.1 Tinospora cordifolia | reverse complement strand
CGCAGTGAGCACATCTTGCCGAAGGACTGACCAGTTCTTTTGGAAGAACAGCATGGAGAAGTCGTCGGGTCCTGGGGCCTTTTCTCCGTCGCAATGAAAGACTGCCTCTTTGACTTCTTCTTCAGAGAATTCGTGTTCAAGCCATGCACTTTGCTCACTTGAGATTGGGTTCCACTCTAATCCTTCCACTGTCCACTTTGGAGACTTGGGGTTAGAGTATAAGTGAGAGAAATATTGAAGAATATGTTCTTCAATATCTAGCAAGGATTCAACCACTCATTCACTTCCAGGCTTTTGATGACCGCTCAATTTCTTCTTGTTGAGAGCACTCTATGAAAGAACTTCGAATTAACATCTCCTTCCTTTGCCCATTTGATGCGGGCATTTTGCCGCGCCTCCCTTTCAACTCGAGTATCCATAATATGCAACTGGGACAGGACAAGAGCCCTTCTTTCTTTCCTTTCGATGGAGAGACCAGACTATTCGATCTGCTCATCGATGTCCTCTAATTCCTTCTTGAGGCTGACGTGCTTGGATTGATCTTCTGAAGTAAAGTTTCTGCTCCACCCACGAAGATCAGCCTTCAGATTTTTGAGCTTTTGCATAAATCTGTATCCTTGCCATTGAAAGTCAGTCGATCTATTCCAGCTTCTCTCAAGAATGTCCTGAAAGTCTGATCTATCCATCCATTCGTGGACGAAACGAAATGGAGAGGGACCCCATGTTACTGCCTGAGAATCCAGGACTATAGGTCAGTGGTCGGATGTGGTTTTTTGCATTATATAATGGTTCGAGAAGGGGAACATGGAATCCCATCGCGGGTTGACAAGGAATCAGTCAAGTCTGGATAGGGTGATCAGGTCTCTACTGTTTGTCCAGGTAAACCTAGCATTCTTTAGCTCAATGTCTCTCAACTGTAGCTCGTTTATTAGGTCATCAAACTGGGCCATCGATGGGTCGAGGTAATCCCCATTGCTCTTCTCCTCTGGTCTCCTAATGGCGTTGAAGTCGCCTCCTATGAACCAAGGGGCTGATAGAACTTCTGAAAGGGCTGCCAACTCGTCCCAAAATTCCTGTTTCTCACTGTTTGTGCATGGACCAGATACCGCAGTGAACCACCACTCATTCTAGTCCATTTCCTTAATTTTGATGGACAGAGAAAAGCGTCCTTCAAATCTGTCCACTACCTCCGTGTGTCTGGTATCCCAAGCGATCACAATACCTCCGACCGTGCCCGAAGCAGGGAGGCAAGCCCATTTCAAGTAACGTCTTCTCCACAGTCTTGCGATCAACTCAGCTGGGCAGCTTTGTTTCTTGAACTCTTGGAAGGTGACAATGTTCGGCTTAGCTTCCAGGATTGTGCGCCGGATGAGGTCCACTTTCTTGGGGGGACCACATCCTCTTATGTTCCATGATTGAATCCGCATTGAGAATCATCACTCCCTGCACCATGAGCCCTTTTAGGGGGACTCTTCCAACTGGGAAAGCTGAAGGTTGATCCCTTGAAGGAATCATGCCACTCTTCTTGCTCTCTTCCTTTCATCCTTTTCATCCTCCGAAACTTCATCCAAACTGTTTTCTTGTGAACTCCTAATATTGTCGTTTGCTTGCTCCTCGGTCTGGGGTTGAGTATCTATATGTTGCTGAGCTTTGGAGCATCCTGCGCCTTCAAAAAAAATCGTTAAATGGGGGATAGAACATACCTTATCGTGGTGCGAGAAGGTTACTTGATACTCAGGATCCTCCTCTTCGTCAGAGTCTTCAGGAGACCCGCACTCCTTTGGCTTCCTCTTGAGAGGGATCTCTTCCGAATCATCTTCGACTTCCCTTTCGATCATAACTTCTTTTCCTTTGTCTCTTCCTGTACTCGTCAACTCGATCCACCTATTAAGTTGGCCCATTGAACTTTTGTTTTTGGTATAAGTGAATAGTGGGGCCCCTGTTAAGCTTTTGGATCTTGGGGTTACTTTAGTCTGGCCTACTCCTTTGTGTGGGCTCCCCTCTATCTTCTGTTTGGACCTTATGTCAGAATCGGGTCTTTTTTGACCCAACTTGCTTCCTCCCCTTCTCTGTTGATACCTCCTCTAACTTTCTTTCTCCTCTTCGCTTGAAACGTCCAGAATGGCGTTTCTCCTTTTTATGGTGGCATCCGCACCTGCAGTCCGCCGCGCCCCACCGCCTAACGCCTGTCCTCTAGTCCGGCTCTGCTGTTGAGCTGACGTGTCTGAAAGCGTCAACGTTCTCGATCTTCCCGCCGTCATCGTCTCCAACGTTCTTCCGGCTTCCCTCACTGCCGGGGTTTTGAATTTTCCAGCTCTTCGGTCATCTTTTCTCGCCGCTTCCACTTCCGGTCCCCATGTTTTCTGGAGATCCACAAGCTTCAGCACAATCACCTCGTCTTCGACCTGGATTTCCATTTCTGTCGATAGGAAACCGGATTCCAGGCCTCTTAGCTTTATGATCGCCATCTCCCTTGATTTGTTGGATAGGGTGTCCTCTGCGATGTCTAGCATCCCTCCGCATCTCTCTGCTATTTCCGCCAGAAAGTTCAGAGACCATTTCTCTGCCGAAATACCTTCAATCCCCATCTAGCCATTTCTGCATGTTATCTGTCGTTGTTCCCATAGCTCCGCATCAGAACAATCATGCACCGTTATGTCTGTTAAGAAAACTACTTGTTCCGGGCCCATAAGTTTGGAGATTTCTTGCTCATTTAGACATTGCAGGACTACTCTACTCGCATCTAGGATGGTTAAGTGCAGTTCCCTTCCCAGGATTAAAACCAGGTCATCCTCAACCTACTGCCATGTGAAGAAATCTGAGGTACGAACTACCTTGACCTTGTTTGTTCTAACAGCTATCTTCAGTTGTAGCTTCCTACTTGCTTTCTTCCCCTCCATGCTAATATCCTTGTTCCTAGGGAACGATTCCTTTCCTTTGTTGAGTTCGCGGTAAAGTCTCTCCTCTTCTGCAATCTTCTTTCGTTGTGCTCTAGTCTGCACCATGTGGTTTTTAGGCTGAGTCTCCTTGTATATATCTTCTAGGATTTTTAGAAAATCCCCCTCACGTATGATTATCTTCCGAAATGTAAATATTCCTGAATGTTCCTTTCTCCGTCTTAGACAATTAATGAATCTGCCTCTTCGGTTGGTCAGGATTCCCATAAAGACGGTATAGCTACCGAATCTTTTGACTGTCTTAAATTCTTCTTGCCTCCTGGAGTTAATGCCCTTCTTGACTTTTGCATATATCCATGGAATATCGTAGCTCGAAAAAGACAAAGCGTATGTGGCGTTGAAAGTCGTTTCTTGAACTCTGAAGTCACCCTTTGGTGTGGCCACCTCGATCTTGAAGGCCTTAAACCTTGATTTGAAAGTATACAACTTCCATAAATGGGGATTTCTTTGATGCTGACTGTTCGCTTGCCCATGCTTCTCATTAATGAATCTAGCGGACCGTTTCCTCCGTCTTCGAACTTCAGTCCACTCCGCTTCCTTCTCTGATACCTTCCTATTTATTTCACCGATGAGGACAGAGCGATAGCTCCTCCCTCTGTCGATTCGACTTGCTCCCTTCTCACTTATTGATACTTTTTTCCTGCTTAATGCTTCTTGTTCTCCTCGTTCATCATTTTCGAATATGCTCTGTGCCCTTCTCCGTCCCTCATATTCCTTCCTTCTTTTCTGGTTAACCGAGTTCCGGTCCCCATTCTCCGCTGGCCTTTCGCCGTTCACCTTTCCCCGCTCGTTCACCATTTTTCTCACTTGTGAATGGTTTTTGCTACTGCTATCATCCGTTTGGCATTATGTCAAGGTTGGTGCCAATTATAGAGTCACCTTTCTTTTAAAAAGGATCGTCCCCTATTTACTTTCTTTGAGTCTTCCTTCCTTCCTGTTTCTTCTCAATCTTCCTTCATCTCTTTTCTCCTTCTGTAGCCCCATTTTCGTCATTGTTATCTCCCTCATTACTCTAGCCTCATTTTCATGCATGCTTCTCTGCTCCC
Source organism: Tinospora cordifolia (assembly GCA_030144865.1). NCBI lineage: Eukaryota > Viridiplantae > Streptophyta > Magnoliopsida > Ranunculales > Menispermaceae > Tinospora > Tinospora cordifolia. Next base: position 7,420 of record JAJIYU010018014.1, on the reverse strand, counting down.
TCCTCCTTCTGTTCCCAGGTTCTTCCTCCATTACTATAGCGTCTAAAGCCTTCCATAATTTCCTCCAACCTGCCGATTCCTCTTCCTCAAGGACGTATATGGCCCTCTAACTACCCAAGATGAGTTTAAATCTTCATAAAGCTTCCCTTTTCAATTAAATAAGTCTCTACAACTATCACAAAGTATTGTCCCCTCCAAATCTTTTTGAAGGTTTTGTCCTTTGGTGAGTCCATCGCTTCTTCCACCTGTTCCTCCTTCAGCCAAGCAACTTCAGAGTATGTTAAGGAAATGGTCTATTCTTTTGTCCTTGTCTCTTCCTCAAGCATCATTTCAACCACATCACTCTATGCTAGGAATTTTTTCAATTTTGTTTTGAAGTTCTTAGTCAACAACAATCCTACTACCCCACCTTTCCTTTCCGCTAGATGTCTTCCTTTCCCCTTCTTGTTTCTAGTCACATAGTTCAAATAAGATGTACAACAATGCTATTGTCCTTACACCTACAATAATACACAATAATTGTTTCTTTTGGAAATAAAAAGTTTAATAAACTAAAAAAGTAAGCAATGTCAAATTAGTGAAGCAAATGGTTAAAAAGCAAGCCACCAGAAATTGATAGCTAAAACAAGAGCAAAGGGATCAACATTAAAAACCACCATTTCAAATTCATCAACCCATTAAAAATGATCAATTTTGCTAGGTCATGTATGGACCTTCTTATGCATTAAAAGTGTATTTTTATATTAGTTTCACCTTGTAATATAATAAATATAAATATTTATTGTAAAAAAATATTAATTTATAGGTCCTTAAAAAATTAATTGATTAGATTCAATTCTCTAGAAATTTCATATACAAAATTGTATATATATCTAATCATATTCTACAATAAATGTTAAATTTTCACAAAATGATTAAAAACATTTGACATGATGGCCACAAATCATTTATTTATGCCATAATTACACATTATATAGAGATTTGATGAAATTAAGAGCACGATCGTGTGTCTAACCAAAAAATGGATAATAAATAGCTATTGCTAGAGGATTCTCAATGGTTTCAAAGATTTAGATGAAGTTTCTTGGTCGAGGAAAATGGAAAAATTGGCTTAGGGAGACAAAGGTTTGAAGGTTTACGATTGAAAGGGAGGATCCAAATTTGGGTGTCACCAAGTTTTACAACCTAGCATCACAATCAAGGTCAAGGAAACATGTTCCCTTCTCTTGAGCATTACGACCCTTCTCTTGAGCATGCAGCTTCTACTCCCAATATTATTTATTTATTTTTTTCAAAAATAAACATATATATATTCATTGATATAAAAATTGCATACATCATAGGGAGGGATGAGATATCTCCTCAATTACAAAAAACAAAAAGCAAAAAACCCCAATTTATGCCGATTACTACTTAGGATATAATCATGATATATCCCATAGAAAATGGAGCTCTAATTCCTAGCCCACTCTACCCACATATAATCCTTAGACAATCTTGGTGTTTCGACCCATGTGGCAAATAAGGATAATGCCCTTCCTTCCTCACATAACACATACCAATTTGCAAAAAGTATGCATTTCCAATAATGCTTTAATGGGGAATTCCTTAGATTTTCCGGATTCAAACATATTCATTGATTCTAGGGCTTTGAGTTCAGCACATCCTACTTCCCATCTTCCCCAAATTTCCCTCTCGATTGTGCAACTGCCATTAATATGTGAGGTATCCTCATCTGCATCCTTGCATAGATAACACCATGAGGGGTGTTATTGTGTTTGGATGTCTTTTTTGTACATTTTCAGTTATATTTACTTTCCCAAATTTGATCAGTCATCCGAACATTTTGACCTTCATTGATACTTCTGCTTTCCATATGAATTCAGAGGATTACACCTCGGTGCATTTTGTTTTGATGGTATTGATACTCTGTTTGCATGTGAATTCACTAATGGGGGCTTTTTACAGTTGTGATGTTCTGTATGTTCTTGGGAATTGTTCCTAGAATATTGTGTTCCTGCACCATTTACTCCCACGAAATTTAATGTTTCTCCCATTACCTACCTTCCATCTCACATGTTGCATGAATGATCCTTTGAGTGAGCTAACAAACTTTCATAGCGCTCTATATGTTATCCTATTTGAATTTTCCATTACACCTCACTACTATGCATTTCCATGTATATTTTTTTATCACTTTTACCCATAGAGCTCTTGTTTTTTTTTTGCCTTATTTCTTGATAAAAGACTCCTAACCCTATGTCCTTCATGGTCCATATCGCTTGCAGCCTACTTCCATGCCACTAGGGAGTATGCCTTCCCCTTATCCTCTCTTTTCCAGAGGATTTTCCTTATAATTTTCTCTACCTCTCCTGCTATCTTCACTAGATTATGAATGTGGCACAAAGTATGTATGTAGGGCTCCTACAACTGTTTTAAGTAGCAACAACCTTCTCCCCTTGGAAAACTTCTTTTCCAACCATTTGTTTTCCTATGTTATCCTCTAAATGACAAGGGAACAAACTCCTTCTTAGGGTTACATCCTAGTAGTAGGCCCAAGTACTTCATTGGCCACCCTCCTTTGACTACTCTTATGTTCCTAGCCACCTCCTCTATTTCTTGCTTTGGAATGTTCACCCCAACAGGTAGCTTATGTCTAAATTCACCTTTAATTCTGACAGTAGGCAAAAAGTATTGAACACTCTCATTGTAGTGCTCCAACTGCCTTTGTCCTCCCCATGAAGAATATGCAATCATTTGCTAGTTGGAGATGAATTTGTACTCCTTTCCCTTGAATCTGTAAAATTAAACAAGTAGCATTTGCTTGCAAATTTCAACACAATGAAACAACAATATTGTTGATTTTGTATTTACTGATTGTAAAAAGTTCTGCGCATGTATACTAATCAATCACAGAAGTCTGTATGCTAACTAACTATTTATCCTTGAAATAAGCTTTAAGAAATAGGATTAAAAGCTTTGCAATGCAAGCAATAAAATTTACCCCCTCTTCTGAGAGAAATTCTTAATGTCATATGTAATGTAATTAGAGTAGATTCAAAGCTTGTTGCTACTCTTGAGAAGGAATGGCTTGAGTAACACTTCAAGGGAAAGGATGTGAAGAGAGTTGTTTTTAACTATAATTGATCACCCCAACGAACAAGAGCTTTTTCTATGTCTTTTTCCATCATGATGTTATCAAAGCCTTGGACCACATCTGAGTGATCAATAAATATAACAAAGAAACTTACATTTGTCTTCTTCCAAAAGAAAAGGCTCAATGAAGGTGAATAATAGTCACAAGCATCTATAAGTACATCAATATGATAGACAAAACCCAAATAGCTTTAATCATCAACACAACCATAATTGCTAATGAGGTCGGTAAGGACCATAAATGCAACTGAAAAGAAGGCCTTAAATCCAAAACTAACCTTGCAAGGCTCAATAATAGAGATAAGTGGAATTTCTCGACTTTGTCATGAAAAGAAAAGATATGGGCAATTGGTGGAGAAGAGTATTTACTGTATAAACAACATATTGGCTTCTATTTACCAATGATGAACAAGTGAGAGATCCATAGCAAAAGTGGACTTCGGGATGGTTGACCCTATCTCCTTTTGTATTCAATCTTGTTATAAACATGTCAGAAAAAAAAATGGACATGACAAGAGGTGCAAATTGAGAAAACAAGATAGAGAATTATAGATCACAGCTAACCCAACCAAATTCTTAGATTGCGCCTTTTTTGGACCTTGACAAATTTGACTTCCATCAAATTCTTCAAATCATCAAACTTTATAAGGCCTAAGTATTAACGTGTCTAAAAGCCAAGCACTTAGCATCAACATAGAGAATAAGGTCTTAGAGCAATATTCTCAACAGAGTGGATGCTCCCATGGGACATGGCCTTTAAAATACCTCAAAATACCATCAAAGTGGAATCCGAAGAAGAAAGACCTTTAGGTTCAAGTGATCACAAAATGAGAAAAGAGATTTTCCTTCAAAGTGAGGTAAATTCACCGTCTTGAGATCTATTTCAATTATAATTCCCATCTACTACTACATGAAATCTCTCTTGAATTGCAAAGGGTTTGTTGACATCAGTAGATAGAAATTGAGAAATTTCTACTAGAAGGTGAGAAAAGAAAAAATTGCCTTGATAGCTGGCCCACAAATTTATGTCGAGTTGAATCAGTGGAATAGGCAATTTGGCATTTGGAATCATCATCAGAAGAAACAAGCCTATTTGGCAAATGATAATAACTACACCATAATAAAAAAAAAATGTCAGGTTTATTACAAAAGATTAACAACAAAAATTACCAGGTCCACACTGCTTCAGGTCTACAATTTTTAGGTTTTCCCTCAAAATATTGATTCCAATCATTATTCTTAGCCTCCTTAATAAGACTGAAGCTCAAAAACAAGGAACGCGTTCACTTTCATGAAGATGCATGGTGTGGCACTCAAATTTCTCTACCATGTACGCCCTGGACCTTTGTAACTCTCATCTTTCCACAATTGTTTAATCCCATACTTATTTATTCCCTTCAGAATCCCTCTTAGCACTTAAACTTCAAGAACCTAATTGATAAAGAGGAAACTATAGTAACATATTTATTGGACATTCTTGAAGAAATTCACTTTTCTAGCTAAAAATATGCAAAGTTGAGCCCATGAACCCTCAAGATCCTTTTCCAGAGTCTTTCTCAATGAACTCGTTAATTGCCCCATAAACTCGGTGACAACCCATTGCACACTCAATATTGTCTCCTTTAGGACCATTAAGCCTTTCTTTTTCTTTTTTTTTTTTTGTTTCATTAATTGGGCCGCTAGAGAAAGCCTTGATTGTGGTTAGAAATTCACACGTATATGAATCAGAAAAGCTTTTCCTCTTGAACAATAAGAATCGCCACACCACATCCCCTATTGGGACTCAAGAGTACTCATATGCACACTTCTAGCTAGGAATTGGCTCTAATATTATCATTGTAATTCCGCTTTACAAACCTTTCAACGGCATTTCACATTTAAGCATTAACGTAATATCTGAAGCAAAAAGAAAAAAAAATACGGTATTAATACAGCCATCCATTGCCCGGAAAAAGTTACAAAACTTTAACTTCATCAAGATGACCCCTTGTTTTTAGCCATCATCCAGTATACTTATATGGGTGCTAATTCTTCAAATAACAAATGTATCTTTGTTTTATCTGGGTAAGCTTTTTTCATGGCACATAAATCATGAGGCTAAAATAACGAAATAGTACACACCCATCTATTTTCACTTTCAAGTTACAAACCAGTACCAGGCCGAGGATGAACAAATTCATGAATCCATTACATGTGAGCAAACAAGTTACGTACTTCAACAAACACGTCGACCTTTTCCTTCACCTTGCAAGTACAATATTGGCATTTAAACGGCGGTCGTGACCTGAAGCATAGCAAATCGATCTATAGGTGCAATGAATTCAATTTTCTATCGCTCAAACTTATTTACGAGCAATTGCAAATGGGAAATGTTGGAAATTGTTCATTTGTGGATAAAATCAGCTGGTTCAAAGGGTTGAAATCAACAGAAGAAGAATGATTCTTACAGTTCAAGATGCTTTGTTCTTTAGCAGCGGCTGTACAGCAAGGAATGGCGATCCTCGTCTCGTCCAATCCTGACCTATTTACTTTGCACAACACTCAGCTAAGTTGGTATCTTCTTCTCGTTCGGACCCTTGCAACTAGCGTGCGCAGCCGGATTGGACCAGAGAAATTATTTTTGATATTAGAAAGTTTTTTTTTTTGTTTTGTTTTTGGAAAAAAGTTTTAGATATAATTAACTAACGTGCACGCGATTGCGCTTTGGCGACTGTTAGAAAGTAGTAAGTAGCCAGGCACATTGTTGCATGAGAGGTGTCACTGTCCAAATACTACCGGGACCCACCAGATAAGCTCTTGGACCACTCCTGAGTTTCAATTTTGCTTCTGTTATTAGAAACGTGTCTGCTTCACCTCGTTCTTGCCGTCGGATTGAATTCTGTTTGCCCTTTGATTAAAATAAATTTAATAATAATAATGCACGTGATTTCAAAAATTTTCTCACCTACCCCAAATTTCATTAAGCTATTTTAAATAATTACAACCTATAAAAGTTTGGTTTCAGTTACATCATTAATTTATTAAAATTTTATATAATATGTTAAATTTTATTGTATAAGACTCATAGTTACATTGACTTATTATTTAAATTACATATAATATATATAATAAATAATTATTTTTATAATGCATACAACTTAAACTTTTCAAACTCAAATAAAAAATTATATATAATTATTTTAAATTTTTTTACAAATTTATGTTTATTTTGTTAAAAACTATTTATCCAAAAATAATTTATTTATTTAGTTTTAAAATATATCTTTTTGTTTTTTAAAGAAATATTATTTAATTTTTTAAGACAAAATATTCTTAAATTTTCTTTCCCTTTTTAAAGAAATGATATTTAAATTTTTCAAAAATTACATATTATTTCTAAAGGCAAAACATATTTTAATTTTTTAATTTTTTTAAGTAATATTAAATTTTTGAAATAGTTAAACTATTATTTAAATTTTTAAATATACTTTTTCTAAATATTTAAATATTATTTATTTCTATAAATTTTTGTTCATTTTTTTAAAGAAATGATATCTAATGTGTTGAAAAATTACATTTTTATTTTTGAAGACATAACATATTAAATTTTTTAAAGAAATATAAAACAGTTAACTAAATATCACATGTAACGACCCGTATTTTTTAATATTGAGTTAACGAGTCTGACATGTATTTTTATATTTAAATTAATAAATTATAAATAGTAGTACATGATTTTTACAGTAATTGTATTAATTAATGAGTATATTAGCTGAAAGATAAAATAATTAATTAATGATGTTAATATTAATAATAATAAATAGTGGGAGTTTATTAGATAATAAAATTAAATAAATAATTATTAAAGGTATATGCATATATACATATATAGATATCTATGCATGTATAAAGAGAAATATATATATATTATATAATGGCTTGGTTGGATAATTAAAAAAAAAAAGGAAATATAAGAGGATTATATAAGATGAGGTACGTTGATAAGAAAGGAAAAAAAAAAAAAAAAGTTTTATCTTGACATTAATTAATAGTGGAACTCACCCCAAACCTTTTCCTATCTATACATATGAGTTGGCCATTCATTCTTCCCTCAACTTACATCCGGGAAAGGAAATCCAACAGAGCAAACCAAGAAAAAAAAAAAAAAAAAAAAAAAAAAAAAAAAAAAAAAAAAAAAAAAAAAAAAAAAAAAAAAAAAGGAAAAAAAAAAAAAAAAAAAAAAAATTTTTTTTATAAAAGAAACAAAATTTTTTAAAAATAATTT
>JAJIYU010018013.1:0-11412 GCA_030144865.1 Tinospora cordifolia | reverse complement strand
ATTTGCACCCAAAATTTCTTAAAATCTTTGAAATTAATCTATTTGACTTATTTTATTTATTTTCCTCAAACTTATTTACCTTTAATTATTTGACAAAATTTTGGGGTATTACACAACATTATACCTTTCTGTTCACAGTCTTATCTGTTGTTCTCCTAATGTTCGTCTTGTTGAAATGTTCCAAACGTGGCTAATGCTTTGTTTCAGTAATAAGAGCATTCGCAACTTTAGATAATACTGTTACTGCAATGAAACTACATAGATTTTACTTGAATCAAGCCCTTACCTTCGTATATTCGTCCAAAATGGTGCCTTAGTTCCAATTCTTTATAGTATGTAAAGTTTTTCCTCTAACAATATTTGTGGGACAACTTCAATGGGATGGAGAAGGTCAAGAACCAATCTAAAATGCTTGAGAGGAAGGAAATGTCAGAGAAGGCTGTGAAGGTGAGCGGCTACAGAATGGGCTTAAGCAATTAAGGTTCTCTATGAAATGAGTTCGCATGACTAGGGTTCTTTGTGCACATATATAGATAACTCAACACTCCAGACCTTCCATTTTTTATTTTTCAATCGCAGCATTGTGGCATCTCGTCCTAATACTACGATATTTGGGACCATTTTTTTAATCGTAGTACCGTAGTACCGTAGTATCGCGTCTCGGCGTCGCGGTATGACGTCTTTGTCTAAAATTCCATGTTTTCAAATGAAGTATCGTAGTACATGAATTCAACACTGTGGTATAGTCGCACGAAATTTTGTATTTTCAAGCATGATGCACTATCGCGGTACCAGTTTTGGTTGTCGTTGTAGTCATTTGGGTTTGGAATTTTTTTATTTTGAATATTCTCAAACTCTTGGGGTATTATAGCCAACAAACATGAACAACCTCTAAGGCATCGGCAAGTGGGCGACTTGATACCTAGCATGCTCATGAGCACAAGGAAGCCCATGTGTTGTACATAACACACAACCACAACAAACTCGATCAACATTGACACCATGTACATGTTGCAACTCAAGTCGAATCTTCTTCAATGCACCCCTAGAAATGAAACCATGCAACCATGTGAAAATAGGAACATAGTATTGATGTATAGAGATACTCAAACTCTTTTCAAATGATTTTTTTTTATCTCTATGTGTTGTAGTTCAAGCATTACATTGATTGCACCCGGCTACGTCACAAAATTCCCTTGAGAAGACCCAAGGTATCTCTTTAATTTGGCATGTGCACTCTCTGCTCTATTTGTTGTTGTATTCCCAAAGTGTATCACCTTATTAATCCAACCCTTAACAAACTTCTTTTTAAATTGGTTCAACTAGGTACTTTTCAAATATGAAAATATATTATCAAATGCACTATACTCGGCCTCCATAAGCCGAAGCTTTTCGTTGTACTCAATATCTGTTAAACTATTCACCAAGGCATTCCACTTCCGAAGAAATTATTTGAAATCATCATCCTTCTAAAACATTTTTTAGTGTTGGCTAATACATTCTTGTTAATGTGTCATGTACAAAGTAAGTTAGTGCACTTGGAAAACACATGGGCAACTGCATTCATAAGCGCCATATCTCTATTTGTAATAATTACATTTGGCTCAGGAAATCCATCAATCAAGTATTTTAATCTCTCCAGACACCATGTGAAATTGTCCTCTTTTTTAGCTGACATGTATCCAAATGCAACTACAAATGTCATCTCTATAGATGTCATCACAACAACCTATACAACTGGATATTTGTTCCTATTTGTCTTATATGCAAAGTCAATTAACAACACTTTAAAAAAAGGTGTCAGCAACTCAACTGAATAAGGACGAGACCAAAATATGTCTTTCACTACATTACTTTCACCTTCACACCTATGCCACTCAGTGTATTGTGTTTCATCCAACAAGTATAACAGTTGTTGCATTTGTTTCCTATCTCCAACATCTATTAATCTTTACTTTTATCTTGCATTGTAGATAGTCATCAGGGTGGATGAATTCATCAAATTTATTTCCTTTTGTAATACCCTAAATTATTTGTACTCAATTAAATGAAATTTATTATTTATTTAGTGAAATTTGGGTACAAAATAAAATCAAGCTCATTTTAGGGCTAAATCTGGCAGGTTCCAAAACTCTCATTTAGTGCCCCTTAGGGACTAAAAACAACTTGAAATGATGTAAGGTAACATGAACTAACAAAATGAATGACATATCAAAAACTTAGAATAATTGATTGAGGTTAAGGTTTTCATTTGCCAAATGCCCTTTAGGAGGTCCAAATTAGAAAGAATTGTCATTTAAGGTAATTCGAGGGATCGAAATGACTCAAAATGAAATGGAATGACATGAACTAACAAAATGAATGACATATCCAAAAATCAGAACAATTGGCCAAGATCTGGATTTTCATTGCCTAGTGACCTTAGTGGGTCTTAAATAAGGAAAGTTTTTAAAGGAAAATCACCTAGGGCCAAATCATACCTTAAAATGTGCATTGGGTTCATGTGATTCCAAAACTATAGGATATAAATCATAATTCCATGTAAATAAGGAGATATTAATTTTTATTTGATTTTTGTTAACCCATAAAGTCATCGCCACGCCCACTTGATTGTGTACACCCATACCCACTTAAGCCAAAATCGGCCCAACCACGTATATTTGTGTATGCACACATGTAAGCAACCCTATTTAGATAGTTTCTTGGAATCAAGATGAGCATCTTTGACTATTATATGATGTCCTCTCAAATTTGATATTGTACACACATGCTTGATGTCCAAGAAATAAGAGAATGGAAAAATATTCCTTGTGTGTTTGTGTGATGTGCAAGCAAGGAAACTAAAAAGGAAAGTTGCCATGAGCATATATAGGACATAATATTTGAATTAGAATATGATTTAAACCTCTTTTGTGTTCACACATAGTTAGGAAACAAGATTGTACTCATGTCTTTTGAATTAAAAAGTCATAGTGGTCCCACTTGGCAACCATGAGCACGCTTGCCCTCTTTATGCAAACCATCTCCTTTATGTATAAAAACTTGCCCAAATTTTTGTGAGCTCCCCTAGGACGTCCCATATGCTCTCATGAACATTATAGAAACTCGTTTCTCACTTTCATATCTTTCCAAAGCAAAGAGTGGACACTTCTCTCTTTATTTGTGCCTGCCCTCTTCTTGGCACCTCTTCTCACTCTCTTTTCTTTCTTGTATGAGAAGTTCTTATTTTAGTGTTTTAGAGAGTTGTTGAAGTATTTTTTTTTGGTAATTAGAAGTTCTTGAAGTTTTAAAAGTGGTGGATAAAGGGAACCTCTGCCAAATTCTACAAAGAAACTCAAATTAAGGTGGAGGAGATTTCTTAAACTTCTACTTTACTCTTTCAAATTTCTAGCATGTTCATGTTTGTTTCAATTCTAGTTTCAGCATGTTTTATTTTAGTTTCAACATGTTTAATCATATTTTAATTTTAGTTTAGCATGTTTTTATGTTTTTAATCACTCATGAGAGCATGTCATGCTTATAATCCATGTTTAGGATTTAATTCAATGTTTCAAGCATGCATGTAATGTTTACATGCTTTCTTGGTTGTTTAAAATTCTGATATTTACATTTTGAATTTCTTTTATGATTATGTGATTCTTAAATATAAGAAATTGAAGATAAGAACCACGTACTGTCATAGTGACCCGTATGAGTGCTATGGGTGTTCTTAACACATGCTTGGAGTTTGTGGTTGCGGGACGCAACTAAGGGATACTTGGTATGTGGCATATAATGTAAAGTGACAAAGAAATGTCTTTCCGTCCTAAAGAGGGGTATCTAAATTAAGAACATCAAGGGAGTATAACCCCTTTTAGTCTTAACGTCAACTATAACCAAAAAGTTGCTTGAATCACTTAATGCATGAAAGTGTTTGAATTTGGATGTGTTATTCATTTGAAATAGTAACTTAGTTGTTTAATGAATGATCCACTGGGCTATGTGCTCACCCCTTCCTTTTATTTTTCAGAAAATTAAAATGTATGATCAAGCTTGCTAAAGAATTAGAAAGTCTATTTTTAGTAAGTTTCTATATAAGGGCATATTGCCCAAATTTTGAATAAAGACTTCTGCTGAATTTTGTTTTAAATTTTAGATTTACGTATTCTTTCTTTTGATTATATGAATTTAATAATGTATTTCTTTATTTTATTTTGAATAAACAAAGGGATTGAAGATTTTTACCAAGTTTTGAGTATGATTAAATTTCTTCTTCATTATTTAATGTTTTCTATTACTTTCATGTCAAGCTATTTAGTTTTCTTTGTATGGGATGTGATATCCAATGTATGAACTGTGATCTCTTGTTGAAGTTATTGATTTAGAAACACTATTTTATATTGTGCATGCTTAATGCTTTGTGTTTATTGGCCATAGACATTATGAGCTCAATACATTCGACTAACTCGAAAGAGAGGTCTAATGGGTGGTTATCGTAGTATGGACTTAGAATAGTTAATTGACCGGAGGGTTGTTAGCTTATTTAAGGAGTTGCACATGGTTTTTTATTATACAATATTAGATTGTTGATTAAGCACGTCGAGAGAGGGCATTATAAGACAACTCTAATAGATATTGAAGCGCCTTAGGAGGGGTTTCAATTACAGGTGCTAGAACTCATAGTTTAGACATTTCATGATCTAAAATGAGAATCACAGGTTATACAGCGGCATTCACTATCCTAGACATCCATTTTATAAAGTTTTCTAAATACAAATTTTATCACTCTTACTAGGTTAGATTTTTATTCAGAAATTGATACACTCACTTCAAGTAGAGCCTTAATAAAATGAAGACCAACATTAAATTGGGATTTAAGGTATTTTATTAAATTCATTTTTCCCTGAGGACGATATCTAGTCTCATCGGTTAATACTAGTACGAACTTGTATACTTATAGTAAGCAACAAGTTTTTGGCATCGTTGCCAAGGATAAATGGTGCTAAATATCTTAAAACTAGTTGAACTTGGTTTAGTCTTAGTCAAGGCAATTTTATTTTATTTTTACCTTTACTTGGTTGTTCTCTAGATTTATCGAAGTTCATTGAATACATTTGATTGATCTTGTGTATGTTTTCGGTGTTTCAGGCTTGCATGAGTAAACGTATTTGTGATCCTCACAATGCACATTTGCTGAAAACAATTCATCAGATTCAGTTGGAGGCTCAAGAACGAGTGCCAACTATGGCTGATAGTGGATGTTCTGGTGTGGGGAACAATAGAGAAGCACAGCCTAGAGAAGCACCATTAAGAGACTTGTTCAAATCGGTTCTGAACAACAATTACTCGGGCATAGCAAAAACATCGATAAATACAAATAACTTCGACTTGAAACCATCTTTGATTACCATGGTGCAACAATAACAATTTGGAGGGTCAGCTGTTGAAGACCCTATGGCTCATCTTAATTCATTCAAAGAGATTTGCGATACTGTCAAGATGAACGAGGTAACTTAAGACCAGCTTAGGCTGAGGCTTTTCCCTTTCTCCTTAAGGGATAAAGCCAGAAGTTGGTTGCAAACTTTGCTTCCCGAAAGTATTACAACATGGGAAGAGATGGGTCAAAAATTTTTGCAAAAATACTTCACTCCAGCTAAAGTGCATTAATTGCAAGGTGAAATTAGTTCCTTCAAGCAATCTGACTTTGAATCACTGTATGAAGCTTGGGAAAGGTTCAAGGATCTATTGAGGCGTTGTCTACAGCATGGATACCTTCCTCGGCTCCAGATTTAAATGTTTTATAGTGGACTTATGCCACCTACTAGGGCTTTGGTAGATTCAGTAGCTAAAGGTTCATTGATGGGAAAGTCCACCACGAATGCTATTCAACTAATTGAAGACATGGCGGCTAATGCGTATGGTCATGGTACTAAAAGGGGAACAGCAAAAAGAGTGGGAATTCATGAAGTGGACAAAATTAGTGCTTTGCATTCTCAAACTGCTGCTATAACTCATCGATTGAATCTGCTAGAAGAGAAGAGTAGTAGTGGACAATTTCAAAATTAGCAAATTCAATAGGTGCAGTCCATTGCTAAAGTTAACAAGATGCCCTATAATGGAGAAGCTTCCATTGAGCAAATGAATGCAATAAACAGATTCAGTGGATACGAAGGACTGGCAGGGGGGTATAATGTCCCTAAATACTATCATCTGGGAGTGAGGAATCATGAGAATTTCTCATATGCAAACAGCAAAAACGCTCAACTTCCACCCGGATTTGTACTTCAACAACCCTTACAGGATAAAAAGCTATCATTGGAAGATAAGCTTGAAGAAATGATGAACATGCACACAAGATTCTTCAAGGAATTAACTGCAAGGGTAGACAAAAATGACACGAGAGTTTCTGGCATTGAGCTTCAAATTGGAAATATGAATGCCACAATTAAAAGTTTAGAAAATCAAGTAGGATAGTTTGCGCAGATAGTGTCAAACCAACATTAGAATTCATTTCCATGCGACACTCAAGTAAATCCAAAAGAGAGTTGCAAAGCAGTGATTACAAGGAGTGGCAGAGAAGTAGCAAGCCTACCACATCCAACTATGCCATCCATTCAAGTTGAAGAAGTTGTTAGCTATGAGATGAATGTTCAAAAGCAACTAGAGGTTCAACATGAAAAACCTTCAAAATCAAAAGGGAAGGCTAAGGAGAATGCCATTCAAGAGAGTAAAATCTTTGAATCTCCACCATTACCATTCCCTCAAAGGTTCCAAAAGAAGAAGATGGATGAACAATTTGCTAAATTTCTGGAAATTTTCAAGAAGATCCATATAAACATTCCATTTGCAGAAGTTTTGCAACAAATGCCTAACTATGCAAAGTTTATGAAGGAGATTATGTATGAGAAGAAGAAGTTAGAAGACTTTGAAATAGTAAAGCTTACTAAAAAGTGTAGTGCCATCCTACAAAAGAAACTCCCTCAGAAATTGAAAGATCCGGGCAGTTTTACCATACCATGAAATGTAAGTTCTGAAATCTTTGAGAAGGCATTATGTGACCTTGGGGCAAACATTAATCTGATGCCTTTGTCAGTATGCAAGAGGTTGGGAATGTCAGAAATCAAGCCAACTACAATAACCCTTCAACTAGCAGACAGATCCTTAACTTATCCAAAGGGTGTCATTGAGGATGTGTTAGTTAAGGTAGATAAGTTCATATTCTCAGGGGACTTTGTAGTTTTGGACATGGAAGAAGATTTTGAAATACCACTCATCCTTGGGAGACCATTCTTGGCTACAGGGCATGTACTCATAGATGTCCACAAATGGGAGTTAAGCTTGAGAGTTAATGAGGAAAAAGTTGTTTTTAATCTCTACAAAGCAATGAACTACTCTAATGATTTGCATGAATGCAAAAGGGTAGAGGTTCTAAACTCTTACATTGTCGAGGCGGTCGATGAATTGAGTTCTCGAGATGAGGTGGTGGGATGTATTTCTCGTTCACTGTCTTTTCCCCAATCTATGACTGAAGATGAGAAGTTAGTTGTGTTAGCTTTGAAAGCATGCTCACCAGAGTATAATGGTATAGAAGCACCATTATCTGAAGCTCATCAATCCGAAGATGTTCAAGAAAATCTTAGGGTAGTTGATTTGAAACCGCTTCCAAAACATTTGAAATACGTTTATTTAGATGCAACACAATCATTTCTAGTTATTATCTCTTCTTCATTGACCCCTACTCAAGAAGAGAAGTTACTCAAAGTGTTGAAGGACCATAAAGTTGTTATAGGGTGGACCATTGAAGATATCAAAGGGATAAGTCCAACTATTTGTATGCACAAGATCTTAATGGAGGATTCACATAAGCTTACAGTGGAGCACCAGCGAAGACTCAACCCTATCATGAAGGATGTGGTGAAGAAATAAGTGATGAAATGGTTGAATGCATGAATTATTTATGCAATATCAGATTCGCCATGGGTTAGTCCTATTCATGTTGTGCCGAAGAAAAGAGGGATGACGGTTGTCACAAATGAGAAAGGAGAGACAATTGCTTCAAGGACAACAACAGGATGGAGTATGTGCATAGATTATCGAAAGCTGTAAAGCTACTCGCAAGGATCACTTCCCTTTGCCTTTTGTGGATCAAATGTTGGATCACATTGCTGGGTATGATTTTTATTATTTCTTAGACGGGTACTCAGGATACAATTAGATAATCATTACACCAGAAGATCAAGAGAAGACATCCTTCACTTGCCCATATGGAACTTATGCATTTAGGAGGATGTTTTTCGGTTTGTGTAATGTACCAGCTACCTTTCAGAGATGTATGATGGCAATTTTTGCAGATATGATTGAAGACATCATGGAGGTATTTATGGATGACTTTTCTGTGTTTGGGGCAACATTTGATGAATGCCTGTTTAATCTGGAAAGAATCCTTTCTCGTTGTAAAGAAAAGAACTTGGTTCTTAATTGGGAAAAGTGTCACTTCATGGTTCGAGAAGGAATTGTTTTGGGTTACAAAGTTTTTGTTAATGGTCTTGAAGTGGATAGGGCCAAAATTCAAGCCATTGAAAAGCTGGTACCCCCAACGATGGTGCGACAGGTAAGAAGTTTCTTGGGGCATATAGGGTTTTATCGAAGATTAATCAAGAACTTCTCCCAAATCACTCGACTGTTGTGTAATTTGTTAGAAAAGGAAGCTGAATTTAATTTCAAAGTTGAGTGTATTGAAGCCTTCAACACACTTAAAAGAGCTTTAACATCTGCTCCTATCATGTCTACACCAGTTTGGGGGGAGACATTTGCAAGCATTTGCGATGCTAATAACTATGGGGGTTGGAGCTGTTTTGGGACAAAGACGTGATAGAATGTGTAGAGCTATATACTATGCAAGCAAGATGTTGGATGATGCTCAAAAGAACTATACTACCACTGAAAAGGAGTTGTTGGTTGTTGTTTTTGCATGTGACAAGTTTAGGTCATACATTGTGGGATCACATGCCAAGGTCTTCACCGATCTCGCAACTATCCACCAGCTCTTTACAAAGAAGGATGCAAAACCCAAATTGATAAGATGGATCTTATTGCTGCAAGAGTTTGATATAGAGGTAATAGACAAAAAGGGTACAGAGAACATAATAGCAAATCACTTATCCCGCTTGTCCAATGAGGTAAATTCAGATCCAACAAGTATAGTAGAAGTTTTTCCTGATGAACACCTCTTGATAGTCAGTGACAGTGCACCATGGTATGCAGATTTTGCCAATTATAAAGCCACGGGTGCTACTCCACCAGACTTATCTCAAAGTCGCTTAAAGCATTTCATGTACGAAAGCAAGTTCTATCTCTAGGATGATCCATTTCTTTATCGAAGATGAGTTGACAAAGTGATCTGCTGTCCATCCCAGAATCTGACTTTAATAAAGTCCATCATGATTGTCATGCTTCACCCTATAGTGGCCATTAAAGCCATCAACGTACAACAAGGCGTGTTCTTGAGAGTGGGTTTTATTGGCCAAACATGCTAAAAGATGACTATCAATTCGTGAAGACATGTGAAGTATGTCAAAAACAAGGAAACATCTTTAGAAAGAATGAGATGCCCCTCACTTCTTCTGTAGAGGTTGAATTGTTTGTGTTTGAGGCATCGACTTCGTGGGACCTTTCCCACCTTTAGATGGCAAACAATATATATTGCTTGCTATTGATTATGTCTCTAAATGGGTTGAGGTAGTGGCTACATCAAAGAATGATGTTAGAGTCGTGTTGAAGTTTCTCTCTCGCAACATCTTTTCCCATTTTGGCGCTCCTAAAGCCATTGTGAGTGATGAAAGTACACACTTCTGCTACAAAATTTTCAATAACCTTCTCACTAAGTACGGTGTGTGTCACAAGGTTGCATTACCTTATCATCCACAGACAAACGGGCAAGCTGAAGTGTCAAACTGAGAAATCAAGGCAATATTACAGAAGACGGTTGGAACAAATTGTAAGGATTGGGCTCTGAAGTTGGATGATGCATTGTGGGCATACAGGACAACATTTAAGATGCTCATTGGTATGTCTCTGTATCAGTTATTGTATGGAAAGTCCTATCATCTGCCTTCTGAATTAGAACATAGAGCTTACTGGGCCATCAAGAAGTTAAATTTTGATGCAAAGGCTTGTGGAGAAAACAAGTTGCTGCAGCTTGTTGAACTTGAGGAGTTTTGCCATGATGCCTTTGAGAGTAACACCATTTATAGGGAAAGAATAAAGAAATGGCATAATCAACTCATTGAGAAAATGGAGTTTAAAGCTAGCCAACAAGTGTTGTTATTCAACTCCAGACTCCGGTTGTTTCCAGGCAAACTTAAGTCTCGATGGTCGGGATCGTTCCTAGTTACTCAAGTCTTCCCATATGGTGCAATGGAAGTGCAAAGCTTGATGGATGGCCACAAATTCAAAGTGAATGGTCAGAGATTGAAGATATTTTATGAGGGACCAAAGTAGACTATTGAAATGGCAATACTTAAAGACTGAAATGTTGTATCCTCGTCGAGCTAACGTCATTAAACATAGCGCTGAGTGGGAAGCAACCCACTATTGAATTAGATTTTTTGAGTGTGTTTTTTATTGTTTCTTTTCATGTGTTAAGTTTTATTTTTCTGGATTTAATCGAAGTGATAGGTTCCAAGTAGTTAGGTTTCAAGCTAACGACATTAAACATCATACTAGTCACCGCGGTCCACAAAATCACTTATTCTATGTATCGCGGTTAACAGAGAGAAACAAAGTGTGTATGGTCTACTGACCGCGGTCAATAGAACTCTTTGTTCTATGTACCGCGGTCACCAAAATGAATGTTTCTGCATGTTCCATGTACCGCGGTCCAAAATTTTGAACACTCCTTCAGACCGCGATGGGTAGAAACATAAAAGTGCACCCTTTTCAAAACTTCATACATGGACCGTGGTCCATAAAGCACTGACCGTGGTCTGTGAGTCTTTTTAAGTCAGATCACGGTCATTTGTTTCATTCTGCTCCGAAATTTCTCAAGTCTCTTTGTGGTTCTTCGTTTCCCCTTCAATTCCAAGAGCTTATTTTCTTTTTCCGACAATAATGTACGTGTTTTTACTTTGGTTTTCATTATTTCTTTGCTTTATTTTCATATTTAGATGGATTTTTGGAGTTGAATCTTATCTTTCTTGCTTGAAATGGTTTGTTGTAATACCCCAGAATTTTGTCAAATAATCAAATAAATTAATTTCAAAATTCTTTTGAGTGCAAATTGTGAGATAACACATGAAAAATAAAATAAATTAGAGTTATAGCGAAAATTAAACAAATAAAACCTTAATTTGATAATTAAATGAAAAATTAAGGTTTAGTAAAATAAATAAACAAAAAATAATAATAATAAAGCATAAATACACGTATTGACTA
>JAJIYU010018012.1:0-11396 GCA_030144865.1 Tinospora cordifolia | reverse complement strand
CAATCCTTCAAAATTTCCTGCCCCCCAAGCACAAGAGATTAGCAAGAAATTTTTTGGAAATTTTTGGGAATTTAGAAACTAATTTTTTGAATTTTTGGAGTATTTAATCGATTTTTTAGACTTTTTTGGATATTAATCTCGGATTTACATATCGTGGCTATCGGATCATCCTCGTATCGTGCATACGTATTCGAATCGAGCAGATCACATCTAGGCTGTTCGATAATCCTCGAGAATGGTGTTGGATCTTTGATCGTTAGAGGAGCGTAAATCTGGATCGTCCGATTTCCTCAATCAGAGCATCCGTTCGTGATCTCCTCAAAGCGCCTCGATCTGGGCCATTTGATGGGCCTCGAGCGACGCATTTGATTAGAGATATCTCGAATTTGGGCCATCTGATTTTCTTTGAGCGTAGCATTGTTCACGATTGATTCCTGCGGCTTTGATCTGTGCCGTTGGATGGATCTCGAGCATCGCATCGGATCTTGATCACTGATCCGGGCCGCAGGATGAACCTCGAGTGGAGTGTCATCCGTGATCAGATGAGACGCATCCGAACCATTAGATTAGCGTGATCATTTCTGGGCCGTTGGATCTCATTGATTCGGTGCTCCTGGGCTTCAATTTCATTCGTTAAATTTTGCAGATTCGTTTTGGACCGTCAGATGCAGTTTCAATTACCAAATTGCTTTTTAATAATGTTATTGTCCAAATTTTGCCAATTAAACACTTCCTAATTGATAAAAACTTGATTTTCTTGTATATTTCTTTCTATTTTAATGATTTGCTAATATTTTCCCTTTCTAATTATTTAATATTGCATTTATTTGATATTTTTCTATTTTCTTAATATTTTTAATGCTAATAATTAAATAATCTACATTTTTCATTTTCATATATTTTTATTTATTTAATATTTCATTTTCAGATAATAGTTTATGTAATTATACACTAATATTTACATAATGCTTTATTTATTTTTAATAAATATATGTATACTACATTTTTATTTAATTAAATGAAATTTTCTATGTACATATTCCTATAATATGTAGTATTCATGTTTATTGTGCTAACACACACCTTATTCATATCCATATTAACCTATATGTGTATTATTTCTATTTATTTCTTAAGCAACTTCTTAAATTTCATAATTAATTCTACTAAATTGTAATTTTCATTAAATTATCAAATTAAGGTCTTATTTGCCTAATTCTTTATTATATCTCCAATATATTTTATTTTTCATGTGCCAACCCACAATTTGCGCCAAAAATTTTCTTAAAATCTTTGGAATTAATTCACTTAACTTATTTTATTTATTTTAAATTATTTAACAAAATTTTGGGGTACTACAATAATAGAAAGATTAATTGAAAGTACTAAACTTCTCAAAGAAAAACTAATTATTACAGCGGAAAAGTTCAAAAATACTTTTCAGTAGAAAAGCATAAAAACTTTGGCAACATGCCATAAAAATTCAAAAAAAAAAAAATATAATCAGGTAGAAACTATCTAACGACTATCCATGTTCAACTGTTTCATAGGTTTCACGTTCCTGAAAAATAAGAAATGAAGGAGTAAGCACATAGCCCAGTGGATCCTTTTCGAACAACCATCTTTCATATTCAAACTCATAACATAATCATAAGTCAAACACTTGCAATCATTAGGTGTTTCAAACAACAATTTGTTCAAGTCGAGTCTCAGAACAAAAGGGCTTTTAATTCCTTGATGCTTTTAACTAAGGGAACAGGGCTCACTCGACATCAACCTGTTAGTGGCACGTGTCGGCATCAACCCATTACACATGGTGACCCACCAGGTAATGTGATGCACGACCCTCAAGTACTTAGGTCTGAAAACCATATAACCTAACTCATATGAAAATAACATCTATAGTGTCGCCTTGACCACTATAATGGTACGTGGTTATTATCACCATCGTTTTTTATTAATTCTCATATTGTGATCTCATAAAATAAACTTCAAAATATGAAATTAAACTAAAATTCAGAATATACATAGTCAATTCATGAAACACTCATAAAATATGCATTATACTTTAATTTAAAAGCCTAAGCATGATATTAAACATGGTATGGATTATATGATTGTTCAAACATGAATCAAAACTGAAATACTGAAATAAACTTTTAAAATTCTGAAACTTAAATTAAAAATCTTTGATTTCAGTGAAAAACACACAAACAATGAGTATGCCACCTTGTGAATTTAAATAAAAACATAAGGGTGTTTTAGAAATCACTTCCACCTTGTGATGTTTTTTTCAGAAATTTCGGCAGCAATTCCCCCCACGTACTAATGCTAATGAAGATTGCCCAACTTAATTCCCCAATTTGGGAGAAGAACTTCTCACACACAAGTAAGAGGAAGGAAAGATGGGAAGAGGTGCCAAGAAGAAGGCTTAGAAAATAAGAGGCAATTTCAACTCTTATTTTTGGAATGAAGAAATTAAGAGTCTAAGAGAGTTTATATAGGTTTTCAAAGGGAGAAAAATAGCAACTTTTGAGTTTTTCTTGGAGTAAAACACCCTAATTCTCTTTAATTTCATACTTTTTAATTTTGAGAATAAAATGGGTATTTTTTGAATTTTTTTCGAATTTTAGAAATAATTTTTGAATTTTAGAAACCTTTTTTTGCAAATTTTTTGTGATTTTTCGATAATTTTCGTTTTTAATTTCGGGCATCCGATTTAGGTTGTTGGATTGATCTCGGATCAATCAACGAATCGAAGTCTCAAATCTCAGTGCTTGGATCGTCCTGGAGTTTCACACGTGTATGTCGTTCGTGATTAATTAAAATGTTTTAGATTGTCGGATCGTCCTCAAGCGCAACACATCTGATCGCGATCAACGAAACTTGCTTTGACTGTCGGATTAACCTTGATCATGGTGTGCAAATCTCGTTCGCGATCAACAAAACATATCCTGGCCACACGATCAACCTCGAGCGCAGTGTTCAGTTTCATGATTTCATTTTTGCGCTTGCGTTGTGCTCCATTGGATTTGATGGATTCGATCATGGTCATTTGATCTTGATGATTCAGTGTGCTCGTGCGTTGGTGTGGACTTGATCGTGGTCGTCGGATCGTGATTTGATTTAGATCTACGGTTTGCAGCTGTTGGATGTGTTTTAAGTTTATTTTTTTGATTTTTTAGCCAAATTTCTTGTTTTATTTTGGATTTTTGCCAAATCTTGATCCCAATTAACTTTCTATTCTTGTTTTTCATAAAAAATTGTACATATCCTTGTATTTTTGGCTATGATATCCCATAATATACATTATATTCATATCTTTTCTTCCAAAATTCCATTAAATTAATTTTATTCCTTATTTGGCTAAACTGGGATTTACCAAATTTTTCATCCATCAATTCTGTATAATTTTCTAAGTAAAAATTCAAATTTCATATGAACTTTTCGAGATGTTATACACACCTTCAAACATTAAGTGATTCATACATCAAGTTGGTTCAAGTTGACGTTATGACTGAAAGATGTTCTATTCCTTTGATGTTCTTAATCTAAATTCCCTTCTTTAGGGTAGAAAGACATTTCTTTGTTAATTTCCATCGGATGCCACATATCAAGTATCCCTTCGTTGCACTTTGCAACCACATACTCCAAGCATGTCTTAAGAACACCCATAGCACGGGTCACTATAACAGTAAGTTGTTCTTATCTTCACCTTCTCATGTTTAAAATCATATAATCATGATACTAAATCAGAATTTTAAGTCTTATAATTTAAACATTTAAGAAAGCATGAAACACACATAGCATGCTTGAAAACTTAAAAGCAAGCCTAAGCATGGTTTCTAGGCATGGTATGATCTCATGAATGATTAAAAACGCGTTAAACTGAAATTCAAATATGATCAATCGTGCTAAAACTCAATAAATCATGCTGTAAACTAAAAAATAAACATGCATTAACATGCTAGAAACTTGAAATAACAAGATAGAAGTTCTAGAAATCCCCTCTACCTCAATCCGAGTTTCTTGTTGAATCCGACAAAGGTTCCCCTTATCTACCACTTTCAAAACTTTAAGAACTTTTAACCACCAACAAAAATACTCAAAAAAACTTACTAAAATACTTAAATTAAAGCTTCTCACTTGTGAACACAAGAGATGTGAGAAGAGATTTCAAGAAGAGGGCTTCGAAAAAGTAAAGAGAGAAGTGTCGACTCTTTGCTTTGGGGCGAGAAGAATGAGGGCATGAGAGGGTTTATATAGATGTTCAAGTGCACTATGGGGACGGCTTGGTCAGTCTTAATTAGTTGGGTAGCTCACAAAGTTTGGAAAGTTTCCAAACAAGAGCAGACAATTTGCATAAAGAGAGCAAGTGTGCTTATAGTTGGCAAGTAAGACTACTATGACTTTCTAATTCAAAAGATATGAGTACAACCTTGTTTCCTAACTATGTGTGAACATAAATGAGGTTTAAATCATATTCTACTTCAAATGGGACATCCCATATGTGCTCATGGCAACTTTCATTTTTGGTTTCCTTGCTTGCTCATCACACAGACACACAAGGAATACTTTCCCATTCTCTTATTTCTTGGACATCAAGCATGGGTGTACACTATCAGATTTGAGGGGACACCATATAATAGTCAAAGATGCTCATTTTGGTTCTAGGAAACTATCTAAATAGGGTTTCTCACATGTGTGCACACACACATGTACATGGTTGGGTCGATTTTGGCTTAAATAAGTGTGGGTGCACACAATCAAGTGAAGGTGTATATGAAATCATGTCTCATGGTTTCTAGACCATATAAAACGTCTACTAATGTGGGTGTACTTAATTATTTGCATGGGACATGAGATTATTTTACAAAGATTCAAATACAAAAAACCTCACATGGTGTTTTGGGTAGGATGACGATACATATGATCATGGTGTTCCACCCATGTGACTTGCACATGCTTAGGGTGGCCATGACTTCATGGGTTACAAAAATCAAATAAAAATTAATATCTCCTTATTTACAAGGAGTTAGGATTTATAACCTATAGTTTGAAATCACATCAAAAAATTAAGAATTTCAATATATGGTTTGGTCAAATTGATTTTCATTTACTTTCTTCATTTAGAGCCCACTGAAGGCACTATGAAATGAAAATACAAATCTTGGCCAATTGTGCTAATTTTTGGATATGTTGTTTATTTTGTTAGTTCATGTCATCCTATTGGATTTCAGGTTATTTCGATTCCCCAAAGTACCCTAAATGCCATTTTTTTCTAATTTTGACCTCCTCAAAGGCATTTGGCAAATGAAAACCCTAATCTTGACCAATTGTTCTAATTTTTGGATATATTGTCCACTTAGTTGGTTCATGTCACCTTACTTTGTTTCAGGTTGTTTTGGGTCCCTAAGGGTCACCAAATCAAACTTTCAAAAACTTGCCAAATTTAGCCCCGAAATGAGCTTGGTTTCATTTTTTACCCAATTTCACTAAATTGATCTTGAATTTCATTTAATTAAATATAGAGTTTTTAGGGTATTACACTCTGTCTGACACAATGGTCTTGGGTACACCATGTAGCATGACTATCTCTTTGACTTATAGTTCCCCCAATTTTCCAACTGTGTTCATAGATTGGAGGGGTAGAAAATGAGCCACCTTTGTCAGATGGTCTACAATCGCCCATATTGTGTCTTCACCCTTTTGATTTTTGGGTAGGTAGCTTACGAAGTCCATTGCAACATTATCCCACTTCCATTCAGGGATCGAAAGTGGTTGTAACATTCTTGAGGGTTTCTTGTTTTCAGTATATACCTGCTGACAGGTTAGACATTTTGAAACATACTTGGCTACGTCCCTCTTCATACCTGTCCACTAGTAAGTTTTCTTGAGGTTCTGGTACATCTTATCACCTCTTAGATGCATTATGTACTTGGTTTGATGAGCTTCATCTAGGATGGTCTTTCTACTCTACCCACTCTCTGGTGCACAGACTCTATCCCAAGTCTCAATATACCTTTGGCATTGATTCTGAAATCGGTGTGCTTGCCCTGTTGTACACCTTCTATAATACCCATGATCCACGTTTCATGTTTCTACTTATCTCTAATCTGCTATAGTAGGTTTGGTTGGAAAATCAATGGACATAGGAATGCCTACTTCTCATCTTAAGTTATGCTTAGATTATAGTCACTGACCAACTGATACATTTGCCCTTTTTCTTCATTCCTCTTATCAAACTTTTTGCTAAGGGCATCAGCTACAAGATTTTCTTTCCTTAGATGGTAGTAGAGTTGGAAGTCATATTCCTTCAGAAACTCTATCCATTTTTGCTGTCTCAGATTTAGCTCTTTCTAAGCATAGATATACTTCAGGCTCTTATGATCTGAAAACAAGTCAAATCTCTCTCCATATAGATAATGCCTCCAAATCTTTAGTGCAAAAACATGATAGCATTTAGTTATGGGTCATGCGTAGGATAGTTTTTCTCATGGATTTTCAGTTGTCAAGAGGCATAATGTAACACCCCAGCTTTCGAATCTATCACATACGTCATAGGCAACGTGGTTGTCTTGTAGCTTGAGACGTCATTACCCTCATGTGTAGTCACTGCTGTTTTCTAGGGATATCAATTTTTCTTTACATCATCTATCACATCTGTTAGTTGCACCAGATCATATCTCAAAGTACAAAATAAAGTATAAATTCACTTGCTTCGAAACAAAATAGCAATAACTTTGGGATCACATAATAACTGAAAGACATTAATTTATGATTAGAGTTATGAATAATTTTGTTGGCCCTATAGCCAACTTTTGATAAGACAAATACTGTCTAGCCTAATGACCGACATCTAATAGGATTAAATATGGTAGGTCACATGCTCTACAATTGAAAATAGCAAATAAAGTTCATTTTCTAATATCCTCATACTGTGAGGTCCACTACTATTGATTCACATTGATTTGCTAGGAGCAACATCTTCAATAGTTACCTGAAAAAGAATGAGTGGGGTGAGCTCAAGAGCCAAGTGGATCATACATAGTATATCGATAGCATTATTTAAATCAAACACTAAACATGCAAACACTTATCATTTATTAGGCATTTCAAACATTCTGTTATCAACAGTCGTTAATTAGACCAAAGGGTCTAACCCTGGTGTTCTCTCATCATATCGAAAAAGACGAGGAAACAACACTATATGACAAATTTCAATGGGATAGGGACACACCAATTACCCAACCCAGGAACTAGGGTCACACCCATCAATCCATCACCAAAAGACTAAGGTCACACCCATAATTCTATCATCGGGAACTAGGGGCAAACTCATCATTCTTTATCGCAAGAACACCCACAGTGATCCCTCATGGACCACTGCGATGATACGTGGTTCAACTCTAAATTTATATTTACTTGTGTATCAACAAACATTTCATTATGTATACAACATCATGGTACAATAATGTAATCATGATGATCATTTTCTAAAGTATAAATATGACAACAATCATTTCATAGAAGTATAAAAGCATGTAAACACCAAACATGGATATATAACTTATGTTAATCTAGCATTCATATATTTATGTCATTCCCAAATCATTTAATCAACATCATAACATGCTTCTAGGCATTCAAACAATGTAAACATCACATATTCAACATTAAAATTCAAATAATACTAGGGAGTAAGGAAATCACTTCCACCTAAATCGTAGAGTCTTTTGAACCTTTGCATTATTATTCCCACTTGTTTCGAGTCTTTGACTATCAGTCTTCAGGATCTACATTTTGAAAATGTAATTTCATAACTGTCCATGAACAGTACCTATGTATAATACCGTATATGTGAACAATGTGTATCTATGAACAGTGAATGCGAGCAGTACTAAATAGTAACAGTGAATAGTACCCGTGAACAGTACATAAGAGTGACATATTTGTGAATAGTAAATGACATATGCGTGAATAGTAATACGTACTGAAATGAATAACGACATCTCCAATCTTAAATAGAGACTTAGGCAGAGTTCTTATATTTGATTTGATTAGTAGAGCCCTCCAGTTGCTCCAAAAGAGGTGCCCAGAAGTAGATCTTCACTATCACTATGCAGAAACTAGGGTTTTTCCCTTCCTACTACTATATTTGTTGTCTAGAACAACAAAAGAACAAGAGAAGAAAAGTGAGTAAGCAAAGAAGTTATTTCTTTCTTGTTAGAATGAATTTTCATAATGAGAGGGGGGGGTGTTTATATAGATTTTTTTGGCACAAAACGACAAAAATGAACAGTAGTGAATAATGCGTTACTGTAGCTACAATGCGTATTACTATAACTACAATGCCCGCTGGAAGTATTTTTATTTGCCGACAAAATAGTATATGCTACAGTACCGTATTTTTGAACAGTAAATTTTTTTTACTCGAATTTTGGGTATTACACATAAGCAATGACTTTACCCCCTTGCATCAATACAACACCCAAGTTGTTCTATGACGCATCAGTGTATAAGACATATCTCACTCCATGGGTAGGAGTGACTAATATGGGAACTGAAGTAAACCTCCCCTTTAGTTCTTGGAAAGATTCCTCGCATTTCTCATCCCAGATGAACTTCTTTCCCTTCCTAGTCAGCTTAGTCATTGGCCCAGGTTACTTGGAGAAGTCTTGAAAAAACCTTTGGTAGTATCCTGTTAAACCCAAAAAGCTTTTGATTTTTGTCACTGTTTTTGGCTATTTTCAATTTTTCACTGATTCCTCCTTATCTGGATTGACTGATATTCCTTCAGCTGAGACTACGTGACCAAAAAACTTGACTATCTTCATCTAGAACTCACACTTGCTGAACTTAGCATACAATTCGCTTATCCTTAATGTGCTTAGCACAATTTTTAAATGTTTTACATGTTCAACTTCTAATCTAGAGTACATTAAGATATCATCCACGAATACCATTACAAACTGATCCAGATACTATCGAAGACTCTGTTCATCATGTTTATAAAGGCAGTCAGTGCATTGGTTAAACTAAATGACATTACTGTGAACTCGAAATGCCCATATCGAGTCCTGAAGGTTATCTTATGAATGTCAGCCTCCTTGATCCTTAACTGGTGATAACCTGACCTCAGATCAATTTTGGAGAGAGGAGTGGCTCCCTTCAACTGATCGAATAGGTCATCTATTCTAGGTAAGGGATACATATTCTTTATGGTTACCTGGTCGATCTTTCTATAGTCAATACATAACCTCATCGAACCATCTTTCTTCTTCACAAATAGTATAGGAGCTCTGCATGGCGATTTACTTGGTCTAATGAATCCCTTCTCACGTAGTTCATCCACCTATGTCTTGAGTTCAATCAACTCCACTGGCACCATTCTATAGGGAGGAATGGCTATAGGATTCATGCCTAGTTGTAGCTCAATCTTGAACTCTACCTGTCAACGTGGTGGTAGTCCAGGTAAATCATCTAAAAACACATTTGGGTACTCCTACACTATAGGTATCTCCTGAATATCTTTTGGCTCCCAGATATCATCATCCAGGACATGTGTAAAGCCCTCACCCTGCCTTATACAATGTAACATAGCGATCATAGGGCTTCAAGGTAATCTTTGCATACCCTCCTTGACCTTTATTAGTTCAACAGATGGTAGAATCAATGTGACTCTTCGTCTTAGGCAACCAATCTCAGTTCGGTATTGAGTTAATTAGTTCATGCCCAATGTCACATGATAATTGTGGAATGGTAACACTCAAAGGTCGATAATTATCAGTTTATCTCCAAATCTCAACTCATATGTACAAGTTTTTCTAGCAATCACTGTAGTTCCTATAGGAGTGGATACATATAGTGGTTCTAGTGGATGGATGTCACCAGTTGTAATCTTCTAACTAATTCTTCTAACAGAAATGACTTAGTGGCTCCTAAATCAAACAAGATCTTAATAACAACAATAAAAAGTAGAAAAGTACCTTCGACAATTGTAATACCCTAAAAAATCATGTACTTAATGAAATGAGAAATTTAATATCAATTTGATGAAATTTGGGTAAGAAATGAAATTGGGTCCATTTTAGGGGCAAATTTAACATGTCCAAAATCCTCATTTAATGACCCTTAGGACCTCGGAATGACCTAAAATTTCATGAGATGACATGAACAAATCAACTAGACAACATATCCGAAAATCAGCCCAATTGACCAAGAACTGGGTTTTCATTTGCCTAATACACTTCAGTAGAGTCTAAATTAGGAAAGTAAATGAAATGAAGATCACCCTAGTCAAAAAATGGTTTGGAAATATGTATTAGTCTATTATGAACACAAAAATATAGATTAAAGTCTTAAATTCTTATTATGTAAGGAAATATGAATTTTTATTAAATTCATATGGACATGTGAATGCATGACCACCCACAAATGATCAAGTGCACCCATAGCCCATACACCCCAAAATCGGCCACATGTGTGAGTATGAGTGTACACACATGTGAAGGAACCTAATTAGAAGTTTCTAAAAGTTTAATCCATGCTCACAAGAGAACCTTAGCCATCATACACAAGAAGAAACCAAACAAACAAGAACAAGAAAGTTTCCTAAACCCAAAAACACACTATCTTGGCGCCAAGTGTGAGGATTACCATCATATCCTCGAACTTCAAACCCTTGTCGTCCCCTTGTGATTTGTGTGCAAACCTAGCCGTCACATATGAGGGGAAACCCTAATCAAAGTTGCCAAAGTTGTGGCCCCCTCATGTCTTAAAAAATCTATATAGAGCCCCTTTGTTCATACTTATTCTTCATTCCAAAGCAAAGAGTTGACACTTCTCTCTTTGCTTGTTCTAGCCCTCTTCTTGGCAACCTCTTTTCACCCTCTTATATTCTTGTATTATTTTTAGAGAGAAGTTAAGATTTTAGATTTCTTTTACATTCTTGAAGTAGCTGGTTTTCTTGAAGTGCATAGAAGAAGGGAACCTCCACCGGATTTTTTACGAACAAATAACTAAGGTGGATGAGATTTCCTACACTTCTACTTTACTATTTTGAGTTTCTAGCATGTTCATGCATCTTTTATTTTCAGTTTCCTACATGTTTATCATGATTTTGATTTTGATTATCATGCATGCATGTTTTAAGTATTCATGACACCATGTCATTCCTAGTTTTCATAATTAGGTTTAATTTTTGAATTCTGAAGCATGCTATGTATTATTTTCATGCTTTTTGAATGTATTATTCATAATTTTACTATTCTGATTTTGGATTCATGAATATGTGAAAATTAAGTTTAAGACTTTGAAGTTTATGAACCACATATTATCGTAGTAATCTTAGTGATGCGATGGTTGTTCTTTACATATATTAAGTGTATACGAGG